>CM077265.1:19344720-19392220 GCA_039654775.1 Spinibarbus caldwelli | reverse complement strand
AGACGCGAGAGCGATTCGAAAGCATAAGGAGCCGTCTGCTCTGCTCTCTATAGCTTTCATGAATGTCACACAACGATCGACCTGCACAGTGCAAACAGCAAAAACCTGGATATTTTATGCAATATAGAAATCCTGTCAAGGATGCGTCCCGTAAAAATGGCCCGTATGGTCACCCTACTTTTGTGTCAATTAGTCATATAGTAGTTAATGCAAATAGTTTTGGTGACAGAAATTGTTTGAATTTCTGGTGAAAGAAATTGCTTGTGTTCAGGGTACCAATAATCCTTTGAAAATTTCACACTTTTAATTTAGTCCTATTGTTTACACAAATATTTCTGATACAAAAAACTATTGCCAAAAAAAATTGTATAATTTATACTTTCATGTCATTTAGTTGCACTGAATTTGATGTGGATAGTTTTGTACCAAATAATTTCTGTGAATATTTTATTACTTCTGTGTCAGTTTAATCATATAATGCAAATAGTTATGGTGCCAGTCTTAAGTTCATAATATTTTGTGGTATCATACCTGATATAAATAATTTTGGTGTGAATTTCATAATTTTTTTCATTTAGCAATAATCAGTTATTGGACATAATTTTTTTTTTTTTTTACAGTATTGCAGTATTTTTTTTTTATATTATATAAAAGTATTTTCTTTTCCTTTTATCATTTCTTTTTAGATAAATAAAAAGACAAAGGAATATCCCGCACACTAATACTTGCAAAAGTGTCAAAAATAATTTTATTAACAACATTTCGGTCTCATGACCTTCCTCAGGTATATTCAAATATGTCTCCTACGCACCTATCTATTGCCTTCAGGTGTGCGAGGATTGATTGTTAATTGAATTTTTTAGATAAATAAAAAGAAATAGGCCAAAAAATGTTTGACAATATTTAATCATATTGTATTACACACAAATATGTTTAGTACTAAATACTGTTCTACACTATAATTTATACTTTTGGTCACATTTTATTTTAAGGTCCAATTCTCGCTATTAACTAATTATTAACTACAACTTTTGCCTCAGTAAACTCCTAATTTTCTGCTTATTAATAGTTAGTAAGGTAGTTGTTAAGTTTAGCTATTGGGTAGGATTAGGGATGTAGAATATGGTCATGCAGAATATGTACTAATAAACAGCCAATATGCTAATAATAGGCATACTAATAAGCAACTAGTTAATAGTGAGAACTGTTCCCTATACTAAAGTGTTACCATACTTTTATATCACTTAGTCACACTGAATCTGAACAGTTTAGTGCCAAAAAAAAAATCATATTAGTTGTGTGTCAGTTTAGTCCTATAGCAGTTAATGCAAACAATTCTGATGTCAGAAAACATGTACAAATATGTTGTCATTTAATAGAAATTGCATCTGATGTGAACATGCTGACAGCAGTGTGCTGATGTAGAGAGATCAGACTCACTGCAGCAGGTCCTGGTCGGTGAGAGCCGAGCTCTGCAGCAGCTGCAGTATGTGTGAGGACTCGGAGGAGCCGCTCAGATCTCCATCCCTGCCGCTCTTCGCCGTCATCTTCGACAGACTGGAGCAGCTGAGAGCCAGTTCCAGAGCGTCCATCCAACAGCGTCCTGAAGCAAAACACAGGCTGTGATCCTCAAATGGACTCCATATTGAGCAGACATTTTTACAGAAGACAAACGCCAATGCTCACCATCAGATTCAGACGCTGCTCTGAAGATCAGGTAATTACTAGGTAAGGGTTGAGTGATGGAGCCCACGGATTCTCCTTTAGGACCCTGAAATATACACAGATACCCATCAATCCCAATGATGAGGTCAAGCAAACGTCACTTTTCAGAGAAGCTCGTGTCTCACCTTCATGGCCCATATGGACTTGTCCAGTGGATGGTAGAGTTTGAAGCAGAAACCGTCCTTCTTTGAGGGCCTTTCGATGAGTTTGCAGGCATTGAGAAGAATCGTTCCCACCCAGTGGTCCGAACCGGGTGTCTTGTATATCAGGAGAATGCCAGGCTTCAGGACACACCACAATTTCGTCCAACTCTTCAACGTGCCACGAATCTGATGGATTCAAGAAGTGCATATTAAAGCTACTGCCAAATTAGTTCAAATGAAATCCATTGGTTTACCAACCTTTAGCCAGTTGGACATAATAACCACACTTGGATCCTTAAGTGCACTGAACAGCTCTTTGGCAACCCGCTTCTTCTCCTGTCGATAGTTCTTCTTCTGAACCTACGATATGAAAGGTCAAGGTTTAATGCATTGCTCAAGCATCAGCTAGGGGGCGCAAATGGGCGGCAAGACGTAAAATGTCTCAAACCCCTGTTGAACACTAGAGTGCACCATATACAATCTCAAACAGCAACAGTCGAGCTACAAGTTAAAAACTAGATGAACTGGACTCTTGTGATTATAATTAAAAACAATTTGAAGTTGCAGATTTTGCTTCGTTTTGAGATCTGTCTATTGAATAATTTATCAGTTGACTCTTCCATACAGTTTGGGCATTTTATAATACTTTGACTCCATCTTTACATCTCTATTTTAATGCTTTTATTTTAGATTGTAGAGAAGAACTCTGATTGGACAATGCAAACATCTAAAGTAAAGGTCAGATTCTTGAAAATTCAATTTCAATTTATAAAAGCCATTACAAAATGTTCAAAAACAGTCTTATTTTATTTTTATTTATATTTTCAGTTTTATTTTGTTTTAGTACTTTTGTTATGTGCTTGCGTCATTTTTATTAGTTTTATTTTTTTTAATTGATTTTCATTTCAGTTTAAGGTTTAGTAATTTTAGTACTTTAGTAAATTCAGAACTTAAATGAAAATCAGAAATTAGAAATTAATTAGAAATTCCAACTGAAATTTAAAAAAATATAAATAAAAATAAAAAAGACAAATTTAAGTTAAATTTTTTAAGAAGTTTTTCGTTTGATATTTATAATTTATTTCATTTCCATTAACAAAGATATTTTTTAATAGTTTTGGTAAAAGAAAAAAAAAAAAATACCAAAAACGTTTTTTAATTACGCAAAGCATGGGTCCCCAAAATAAAAGTGTTTCCCATGAAGAGTGGGACATTTCTGTGTAAATTTAATTCTCTAGTGAAAACAAGGAAGCAGGGCTGATGTTTTGAATTTTTTTAATTTAACTGCTAGTTGTAAGAAGCCATACATCAGTCCAAAAATGACATAAAACACTATTAGCCGTAGACCTTTCATGAAGATGAAAGATCAGATGAAAAGCTGGAATAAATATTTGAATAAACATTTTTCTCTATTACAGGAAGTGCCTGTATGCAGGTTTAGTGCCATCCACCTGTTGACTGACACCACGAACAAGCTGCTGTTTGGAGAAACTGGGTCAAGAACTCTGCCTGGAGTGGGAAGCACATCGTACCTTAAGCGATTCTTTCCTTGCCAGCTTCTCAGTGGGCGAGGAAGACTCCTTCTCTAAACCGATAAACATCCTGGATTCAGACTTGAGCAAAAAAAGAAAAATCCATTTAACTTTCATTTGAAATCAGTGTTTGCTTTCTTAATACATGATCCTGGGCTAAATATGATGTGACTTGATGGCATTTCAAAATATCCTGTTTCATGTTATGGAAATCAAACGGGTTGACTTTAGAAATTCCTACAGTACTATAATAATTAAAATTATATTACGTTAGTATAATTCTATTAATTGTAAAGTAAACAAAGCTACTTCCAGCCACAACACTTTCACACTAAGAGCAAAAGGCAGCAGGCTAAATGCAGCAGGTCTGTTTCGTCAGCTGTGGGTCTGTTTCAGTCAGTTGAAGATCAGACCAAAATATGGAGAAGACAGCTTTCCTCTTAATTCAAGTTTGTTTAGACCTAAATTAACCTCTAAATCAGTTCACGCAAACGGTGGAGTCTAGAAAAACAACAGTAATGCTACTGCGCTGCAACAAACAATCAATAAAATCGATAATGGAGATCATTGGCTGTAAATTTCATGATCAATTATCAGGGTCTTTGAAGTAGGTACAGAAAAAAAACATATGCTGGTGTTGCCATCCAAAAATAGTGAACATGCATTTTTATCAAAGAAAAAAAAAAAGCATTTACTTACTATATTTTATATAAAGTTAGCATTTCATTTAGCAAAAGCAATTAAATGTCATTGTTAAACATCATATAATACATTTGGCTCAGTTAAAATCAATGAATTATTTTTGTTAAAATCACATTATATTGTAATTATACTGATAAATTTTATATAAATTTTTATATAATTTTATATAAAATATAAAATTATATAAAAATTATATATATATATATCTCAAGGGTGCCAATATTAGTGGAGGGCACTGTGTGTGTGTGTGTGTGTGTGTGTGTGTGTGTGTAAGACCACACACACACACACACACACACACACACACACACATATATATATATATATATATATATATACACACACACACACACACAGTTTTGGCACCCTTGGTAAATCTGAGCAAAGATGGCTGGGAAAATAAATCTGCATTGTTTATCCTTTTGATCTTTCATTCAAAAAATTCACAAAATTCTAACCTATCATTGAAGTAAAACAACTGAAAGTGGGGAGAAAATATCATGATATAATAAATGTTTTTCTCCAATGCATGTTGGCCACAATTATTGGCACCCCTGGAAATTCATATGAGTAAAATATCTCTGAAGTATATTCCCATTCATGTTTACATTTTTTAGCACACCAGGGTGACTAGGAGCATGAAATTGTCCAGCTATGACTTCCTGTTCCAAAGGATTATTAATATAAAGAAAACAAGGCCAAATTCCCTTCATCATCCATCACAAGGAGTAAAACCAAACAATAAAGTTCTGATGCGCAGAATAAGATTGTTGAGCTTCACAAAATCGAAAGTGGCTGTAAGACAAAAGCTAAAGCATTGAAAATCCACATTTCCACCATCAGGGCAATAATTAAGAGGTTCCAATCAACTAAAAATGTTACAGATCTGCCTGGAAGAAGACGTGTGTCTATATCGTCCTAATGCACTGTGAGGAGGAGAGTTTGAGAGGCCAAAGACTCTCCAAGGAGCACATCTGAAGAACTGCAGAGATTAGTTGAGTCTTGGGGTCAGAAAGCCTAAAAAAAAAAAAAAAAAAAACTGAAACAGCCCCTACATCACCACATATTGTTTAGGAGGGTTTCAAGAAAAATTCTCCTCTCTCATCCAAAAACAAACTCCAGCATATTCAGTTGTCATATACGACTGGAACTTCAAATGACACTGGCTTCTATGGTCAGATGAAACTAAAAAATGAGCTTTTTGGCAGCAAACCCATCAGATGGGTTTAATACAAAGAGGGATAAAGAGTACCCCATGCTCACGGTTAAATATACTACTGGATCTTTAATGTTGTGAGCCTGTTTTTCTGCCGAAGGTCCTGGACATCTTGTTCAGATGCATGGCATCATGGATTCTCTCAAATACCAACAGATGAAAAATCTAAACCTTGCTGCCTCTGTTAGAAATCTTATAATGGGCTGTGGTTGAATATTCCATCAGGACAATAATCCAAAACAAACATCAAAATCAACACAAAAAATGGGTCACTGAGCACAAAATGAAGCTTTTGCCATCCTAGTCCTCTGACCTGAACCCTATAGAAAATGAGGTGAACTAAAGAGGAGAAGTACCAACATGGAGCTGTGAATCTGAAGGATCTGGAGAGATTCTGCATGAAGGAATGGTCTCTGAATGGTCTCTGATCTCGTGTTCTCCAAACTCTTCAGGCATTACAGGAGAAAACTCAGAGCTGTTATCTTGGGAAAAGGACGTTGCAATAATTGGGTGCCAATAATTGTGGCCAATATGAACTAGAGAAAGCATTTATTTCACAATGAGATTTTCCTCCCAAATTCAATTGTTTTACTTCAATGATAGGTTAGAAGTTTGTGAATTTTTTGAATGAAAGATCAAAAGGATAAACAATGCAGATTTATTTTCACAGCCACCTTTGCTCATATTTACCAAGGGTGCCAATATTAGTGGCACTATATATATATATATATATATATATATATATATATAGTTTGAAGGTGAGTATGAACACAATAATCAAAATATTATCAGAATATCCAAATAATCAATTAAATTACTGACAGACCAATTAGTATAATAGCTGTTAATTGCAGTTGTAATGCTAAAAGCTTCTTTGTTAGGTTTACGAAGACAACATGCATAAATGCTGCATTAGATCTTTGTGTATTATAGTTTAATGTCTCATAAGGAAGAATGAATGACAGGCTTTTACTGTAAATTCATCCATTAAAACCACATGATACGGACAGATGCACTTTACATGTTCTTGAGACATAAGCTCTGATTTACTAAAAGCTTTTAGCGCACAGAAAACGGTCTGGAGAGAGAAATGCAGACGTGATTGGCTGAGTTCTGACATGCGCTAATTGCAGGTCATTTCACTTCTGCTACATTGGCAGAGGTCTGGTGAATCCTTTAATCTTTTGTATTTAGCAGTATTCAGGAAAAAAAAAAAACACACTCTAGTGAGAGGTTAACTAGTAGCGGGCTGAAGTAACAGATGTGTTATGGTTATTTTCTTTCCCATCTGCATTATGATGCAATTATATTTGATGTATGCAGTCAACAGGAGGCTGAACGCACCACGCTGCTGGGCGATCGGACCGGACTGACCTCGTCCCTCAGTAAAGGCAAACCGTTCCTCTCTGATTCATTACCTGCAGAACACACACACGCACACGCGCGCGCACACACACCCACACCAGCACACAAACACAGCGTTAACATCAATCACCAGAGTCAATCACATCTTTGACAATTATAAAACATATTTCAACAGCATATCAAAACATAGTCAGCTCATCTGAAGTTGAAATCGATTTTTTTTTTCACATTTTTATTTCTTAATAAACGTCCTTTATTGTGCATAATTTATTTCTATGGGATCTGTTTGTGTGGTTGCTAGGGTGTTGCTATGCAACTAAGGTGTTCTTAGTCATTGTTATGGAATGTTCGTGTCTTCTAGGTGGTTGCCAGGGCGTTGCTCTGTGGTTGCTAAGGTATTCTAAAAAGGTATATAGCATGTTTCTATGCAGTTCAGGTGTTCTAAGTAGTTGCCAGTGTGTTGCTATGCGGTTGCTAAGGTGTTCTGAGAGGTTTATGGCATGTTTCTATGCAGTTCAAGTGTAATAGGTGGTTGCCAGGGTGTTGCTATGCGGTTGCTAAGGTGTTCTGATAGGTTTATAGCACGTTTCTATGCAGTTCAAGCATTCTAGGTGGTTGCCAGGGTGTTGCTATGTGGTTGCTAAGGTATTCTGAGAGGTTTATAGCATGTTTCTTATCGCTTTAAGTGTTCTAGGTGGTTGCCGGGGCGTTGCTGTGCAGTTGCTAAGGTGTTCTGATGTTTCTATGCAGTTCAAGTGTTATAGGTGGTTGCCAGGTCATTGCTCTGTGGTTGATAAGGTGTTCTGATAGGTTTATAACATGTTTTTATGCAGTTCAAGCATTATATGTAGTTGCCAGGGTGTTGCTAGGTGGTTACTAAGGTGTTCTGAGAGGTTTAGATTTAGTTGTTACTAGGGTGTTGCTATGCAACTAAAGTGTTCTTAATCATTGCTATACAATGTCCGTTTCTTCTTGGTGGTTGCCAGGGTGTTGCTATGTGTTTAATAAAGTGTTCTGACAGATTTATAGCATGTTTCTAAGCAGTTCCTGGAGTGTTCTAGATGGATGCCAGGGCATTGATATGTGGTTGCTAAGGTATTCTGAGACATTTAGAATGCATTTCTATGCAGTTTGAGTATTCTAAGTGGTTGCCAGGGTGTTGCTATGCAGTTGCTTAGGTGTTCTGAGAGACTTAGAACACATTTTCATGCAGGTTTTTGAGTGTTCTAAGTGGTTGCCAGGGCGTTGCTATGCTGTTGCTAAGGTGTCCTGAGACACTTCTTGCATATTTTTATGCAGTTCTTCAAGTGTTCTTGTTGGTTACTAGGGTCTTGCTATGCAACTCAGGTGTTCTTAATCATTGCTGTGCAATGTTCATTTCTTCTTGGTGGTTGCCAGGGCGTTGCTATGTGGTTGTTAAGGTATTCTGAGAGATTTATAGCATGATTCTATGCAGTTCATATGTTCTAGGTGCTTGCCAGGGCATTGCTATGTGGTTGCTAAGGTGTTCTGATAGGTTTATGGCATGTTTCTATGCAGTTCAAGTGTTCTAGGTGCTTGCCAGGGCATTGCTATGCGGATGCTAAGGTGTTCTGAGAGATTTAGATTTAGTTGTTACTAGGGTGTTGCTTTACAAACTAAGGTGCTCTTAGTCATTGCTATGCAATTGTTTGTTTCTTCTAGGTGGTTGCCAGGGTGTTGCTATGCAGTTGATAAGGAGTTCTGACAGATTCGTAGCACGCTTCTACACAGTTCCTCAAGTGTTCTAGGTGGTTGCCAAGGCATTGCTATGTGGTCGCTAAGGTATTCTGAGACATTCAGAATTCATATATGTGCAGTTTGAGTGTTCTAAGTGGTTGCCAGGGTGTTGGTATGTGGTTGCTAAGGTGTTCTGAGACATTCAGAATGCATTTCTATGTAGTTTGAGTGTTCTAAGTGGTTACCAGGGTGTTACTATGTGGTTGTTTAGGTGTTCTGACAGATTTAGAACACATTTTCATGCAGTTTTTTTAGTGTTCTAAGTGGCTGCCAGGGCGTTGCTATGCTGTTGCTAAGGTGTCCTGAGACACTAGCATATTTCTATGCAGTTCCTCAAGTGTTCGTGTTGGTTAATAGGCTGTTGCTATGCAACTCAGCTGTTCTTAGTCGTTGCTATGCAATGTTCATTTCTTCTAGGTGGTTGCCAGGGCATTGCTATGCGGTTGATAAGGTGTTCTGAGGGATTTAGAAACATTTCTATACAGTTTCTTGAGTATTCTAAGTGGTTGCCAGGACGCTGATATGCGGTTGCTAAGGTGTCCTGAGACACTTCTAGCAGGTTTCTATGCAGTTCCTCAAGTGTTTGTGTTGGTTACTAGGGTGTTGCTATGCAACTCAGGTGTTCTTAGTTGTTGCTATGCAATGTTCATTTCTTCTAGGTGGTTGCCAGGGCGCTGCTATGCGGTTGATAAGGTGTTCTGAGGGATTTAGAAACATTTCTATACAGTTTCTTGAGTGTTCTAAGTGGTTGCCAGGATGCTGATATGTGGTTGCTAAGGTGTCCTGAGACACTTCTAGCAGGTTTCTATGCAGTTCCTCAAGTGTTCGTGTTGGTTACTAGGGTGTTGCTATGCAACTCAGGTGTTCTTAGTTATTGTTAGTGCATTGCTAAGCAATGTTCATGTCTTCTAGGTGGTTTATAGCATGTTTCTATGCAGTTCAAGTGTTCTAGGTGGTTGTCAGGGTGTTGCTATGCGGTTGCTAAGGTGTTCTGACAGATTTATATCATGATTCTATGCAGTTCCTTGAGTGTTTTTGGTGGTTGCCAAGCCGTTGCAATGCGGTTGCTAAGGTGTTCTGACAGATTTAGAATGCATTTTTATGCAGTTTGAGTGTTCTAGGTGGTTGCAAGGGCATTGCTATGCAGTTTGCTAAGGTGTTCTGAAAGATTTGTGGCAGGTTTCTATGCAGTTCTTCAAGTGTTCTGTGTGCCTGCCAGGGTGTTGCTATATGACTTGGGTGTTTTTATTGTTTGTTAGTGCATTTCTATCAGGTGTTTTAGGTGGGTTCCAGGGCATTGCTATGTGGTTGCTAAGGTGTTTTGATAGGTTTGTAGCAAGTTGCTATTCAGTTCCTAGGGTTTTTAGTTGGTTGCTAAGGCATTGTGGGTGATTGTGAAGCAGTCGCAGATCAAATTCATACTTGAGTCAGTACTGACCTGTATTATTTCTCCTAATTACTCAGTTTCACTCTGAAATACATTAAATTAAGAAGCTAAACCCACTATGAATACGGTTTCATGATAATGAATATCCTGCTCTTGAATTCTTTAACACTTTAACTGTTTTCCATGAAGCAGTGAGCTCCTGCATGTGTCTCTTGTGCTTGAAGGATGTGGTGCTTCCACACATTTAGGAATTGAATGGATACCTGGGCTGAGCGGGTACAGCTCATTGTCTCCTCCATAGGACAGGTTGCGGGTCAGCATACGCGGGTCAATCTTGGGAGGCGAGGTGGCTGTGGGACAGAGAGAGAACCGTCTGCGGAACAAGTTCTCCTCCTTCATTGTGCCGGCCAGTCTGTCCACCTGGAGGAGAAGGGGGCAATGCCAATATAGTTTGTAGCAGCATAATGCACTGAAATACTAATGGATCCTCACACACACACACATGCACACACAGACAGTAATGTTAATGCAGCAGTGTTATGCAGTCCTTGTCCTTACAAAGGTAATACATAATCATCAAAGCAAAGTGGGTGTGTGTGAGCAAATGTACATGTCCGTACCAACTTGGATGAAAATGCTTCCAGAAAGCTTATGCAACATAAAAATTTATGCTAAATGAGAAAACCAGCTGACAGAATATAAATATATTAAAGTCGAAGTCTGTAAATGTGAGTTTACAGACTGGACTGATTCTAAAGAGACAAAAACTGCAACCTACCACAAAATATGGCAAGATGGCAATATATGGCTACTTTCTAGCCATATATAATATATACTACTTTCTGTTATGTTGTCCTAGCAAATGGCTCTTATGAATTGTTCCAAAACACTCATGAACTTCTGAATCAGTGTGGATCAGTACTTTACTGAAAAACCTCCATCAATTATAAATTCAAACTAAATCTGTCTCACTTTCTCAGCTGCATGTTTTTTAATCTATCTATCAATCCATCAATCCATCCATTCAACTATCATCTATCATCCATCTATCCGACTATCCATTTATATATCTATTGTATCCATACATCTTTCCATCCACTGATTTAACCCAGTATCCATCCATCCATCTACTGTATCCACACATCTATCCATCCATTTATCTATCCATTTTTCTATTCATCCATCCCAACTGTCTATCAATTTCTATCCATCCAACAATCCAACCCACTATTCATCAATCCATTTTTCTATTATGTTGTTCTAGCAAATGACTCTTATGAGTCATATTCTTGTAATGTATCATTCAAAAAGACTCATGAACTTCTAAATCAGTTTGAATCAGTCCTTTACTGAAATCTGTCTATCCAACTGTCCATCTATCCATCCATCCAATGATCTTACCCACTATCCATCTGTCTATCCAACTGTCCATCTATCATCTGTCAATCCATCTATCAAACGATCTAACCTACTATCCATCCATCCATCCATCCATCAAATAATCTTACCCACTATTCATCCATCCATCCATCCAACCCACTATCCATCTGTCTATCTATCCAGCTGTCCATCTATCATCTGTCCATCCATCCATCAAACGATCTTACCCACTATTCATCCATCCATTTATTCATCCATTCATTTATCCATCCATCCATCCAATCTAGCCCACTGTCCGTCTATCTATCCAACTGTCCATCCATCCATCCATCAAACGATCTTACCCACTATTCATCCATCCATCCATTCATCCATCCATCCAATCTAACCCACCATCCATCCATCTATCCATCCAATCTAACCCACCATAAATCTATCCATCCATCCATCCATCTATCCATCCAATCTAACCCACCATAAATCTATCCATCCATCCATCCATCCAAAAATCTAACCTACTATCCACTCATCTGTCTATTTATTCAACTGTATATATATATATATATATATATATATATATAATTTCGGGGGAATCAACCTATCCGTTGTCTCTGTATATTTAAACATGTAAACCCTAAAAACTACATAATTCACCTTTAAATATTCACTAAATTAGCCAGATGTATTCTTTAGATGTTCAGGTTTGCAATGTAGCGTTGCGAAATGAAAGGTTTTCTGTTACATAAGATGACACTAATCAGAGGAGAAAATATAAAAAACATGGGCTTTTAGTTGCAGAGCATCAGAATCAAGTCCCCAGTATCATTCCTTCTCATGAAAAGGAGCTAAAAATAGCCTTTCTGCTGCAGTGTGGGTCTAAGGGGGGTGTGGGAGCCGCCGTCTATAAGGTGCACGGTTACAAACCCCACTCTACCTCTCTCTCTCACCAGAGCTCTGCAGGGTAATGAACCCCACCCTGCATGTGGCCAGGCAGTCAGCTCAACCAATCACAGCTCAGATCCACAGCTGGAGGGCAGGGCGGGTGGATTCAATTGGCCAGTACATCTGGCTGCTGTTCAGTTTGCTCTGTTTACAAGACTACGAGTGGCAGAGAGACGAAAACACATCCTGAATAGACTAAACAAAAATAACACCTGCAAGAAGAATGAAAGAAAGAAAAACCAAATAAATTACAAAAGAGATCTCCTTCAAGGTAAAGTGTGCGATTTTTCAGTATTAAAGAATTCATTTGACTTACTTTATTCCATGGAACACAATAGATTTTTTTTTTTTTTTTAAAGAATATCCTGGCTTCTCTTTTCCATAACATGGAAACAAATGAGAACTAGTTCTGTCACGCTCCAAAATTACAAAACAATCCTCATATTAAATATCCAGAATGGTGGTGTTGGAGTAATGGAGTGCAAGTTGTGATGTGGTTTTTATCCTATGTATTATTTTTTTATTATTTAAAAATACACAAAAATGCAGTTCACACATACTGTACAATGACTTCAGTATTCATTTCTATGATGAGCATATTTTTAGATTAAACTTATTTTTATATTTTGGGGGGCATAAAGTCAAAATGTAAAGGTGATACAACTGCCCTCATAATGACGGAAAAAAAAAATCCTTATTAGAAATTAAATTTAAGAAATCTTAAAGTAGTTTGGCATAATCTTTTATCATTATTTTAGAAAATAAAACACTTTTAAAACAGTTTATTAAATATGAAAAACTTTGAGATCAAAGTAATGTTGTCCACCCAACAAGCAGAAACATTCAGGGGACCAGGGGATGGATGGATGGACATTTTATTATAGAATAGAATAGAATAGAATAGAACAGAACAGAATAGAATAGAATAGAATAGAATAGAATAAAATAAAATAAAATAAAATAAAATAGAACAGAACAAACAATAGAATAATATATATATATATATATATATACATATATATATATATATATATATATATATATATATATATATATATATATTAGTGCTGTCAATCGATTAAAAAATTTAATCACAGTCATGGACTGTGATTAATCATGATTAATAGCAAATTTAAAATACTAGGATTTACCTGTAAATGTGTTGAAATAAAGAAATGCATGACAAACTAGTTAGAGAAAACAGAACCTTTCACACCTCCTCCAGGTATGAGACAATCATTATTATTAATTTATCATTATTCATTTGTTTTCATTCAGCCATTATCAGCCTTTATACTGGCAATAAAACGTTTACCAAGCCACATCGCTTCAATCCCAGTATACACTTACCCAATTATTATCAAAAGTATTTCTAAATAAATACAACAAAACATTTTCTTGCGACTTTATGTGAAGTATTATGACAAAATGCATTATGAAGAAGAATTGGACCTGTTCTGCAGTTGCATTAGAGCTAACATTAGCATCATGCTACATAAGACAATTTATGAGATTATTAGTACACTTTTACTCAAAACTCATTTTAAACCATCATCGAGTGTTTGTAATAACTTCCTTTTGCAATCACGTGGAATTTGGTCATTTAACTTACTGTTGTTAAAATATGCTATTTATAGTCTTTTTTGTCGCTGTACAAATTAACATTTCAGATATACACATTCATTATTGTTATGAAAATATCCAAATCTCAAGAAAATCACATGCAAACCATATCCTATCGTAATCGTGTGTTTATTATCTTATATAATCTATAGTGGCTGTTGTCATGTTTATTTCTGCTGTGTAAAGCCTTAACATGTATGCTCTGGCTGAAACTCACGTTGTTTGTGATTCAACCGCCTCTCTGTTCTTAAGTTGCCAGGTATAATACACATTAGTAAAAGGATCTATTTTCATTTTTGTCTATATATACTTTGGGCGGCCGCGGTACATTATAAAAGTAGACCAAAAAACCGCAACCCACGGCTCTGTAATTTTTCCCGCGACTGTATTTTCAAAATAGCCCAATTGTGCGGTAAAACCGTGACAACACTGGTTCGCTGTACCCTTATCACACAATGATAGATAACCTTCCGCGCTGCGATGACGGCAAGAAGTTGGGGTCAAACCTTATAAAACGATTAATTTGCGTTAAAAAAATATTAACGCGTTAATTTTTTTTAGATTAATCGCATGCGTTAACGCGTTAACATTGACAGCCCTAATATATATATATATATATATATATATATATATATATATATATATATATATATATATATATATATATATATATATATATATTCCCCTAATAAAAGTGCTTTTTAATATTTGGGAAAAAAAAACTTTTGGTCATGGGGTCCACCCAGCATGCACTTTATATATTGAAAATGTATGTATGTATATATATATATATATATATATATATATATAGATCAGTCTCTCAAAATATCACATTATTTGACAGTTCAGTTCAGATTATAGAATGTAATGTGGTGCAGCTACCCAAAAACAACGATAAAAATACATTTAATAACATTTTAGAAAATAATGATTAAGTTATGTACACTCAAACGTATTCCAGGTTTAAATATTTTACTTCATGGTTACACCAGATGACATTTCTAGAGTCATTACTTAAATTAGAATCATATGAAATTAACATGAATATAAAAGAAACAAAAATGTTTCTAATGTTAAACAAAAAACTTTGTGAATGTCTTTGTGTGGCATAAAGTCCTGGCTGATGGAGCATGTGGTGTTTCATGGTCTTATTAAGCGTTTCAAAAGCTCATTTATTGATGTGACACTTCCTACACCGAAACAGGAACGGCTAATAATGATTGCAATTCTAAATTTAACAAAATGCCACACTCAATTTTAGATTGAGATAAGCAAGCGCATTATTAGGAGCTGGTGTATGAGAGATCCAGTGGTGGTTTGCAATAAAAGTGCCATGAAAATAATACGCTGCCTTTATTCACACAAAAAACAGCCTCAAGTTTTACAGACAAGCCATTAATTTCTGGTGACATTCTTGGAGGCTCCATATTTACTGACCAAAATTGCATAAAAAAAAAAAAAAAAAAAGCACCTGATTCACACAAACAGCATACAGCCATTGTTTATATGTTTCCATTCAAAACTGGCATCCATCGTGATGTTGATGAGGCTTTTGACCCTGCATGCCTGCACTATGATCTACTCCAGTAATCTTTAAACAGAGCTGAGTAAATGAATGGTAGAAGAACTGAGCAGAACCACGAGAGCGATGCCAAGCCACCGTCGGCACAGTCTAACCAGCGTCCTCCTATGACCCGGCAACTCTGATTTAAGGTCTGGCACTCCACAGCAGCTTCAAAACACTCCCTACTGAGACTTCAGAAGAAAACAACCCTTCATTCTGGCAGCTGACATCTTTAATCACTTCTTAAAGCCAGCAAAGAGACTAAATCCCGAGAGAGGTTGATGTAGCTTGCACAGCTATAACAACTGAATGCATCTCAGTGTAAAAGTACCAGTGAAGTTAGATACTGGGGTGGGTGCCAAAACTTTTGCACTAATGCGGCTTCTTTTTGCGGTCAGTGGGTTAGTGAAATATTTTCAACCAAGGAGGTTCATTCCTAAAATCCAAGGCTGGAATTGTAGCTAAAATATCAATATTTGTCATATTCACATTTAAATTAATATTTTTCAGCCTTCTGATAATCAATATTTATGCATTTGTACTGATTTTTATTTTTTTTATTTTTATTTTTTTTTCTCTCAGAGGAACCATCATTCTAAACATTCTTACAAAACAGATTCATGGACCCTTTTTTTGGACCCTGTTTTTTGAAGACTGTTATGTTCTTTATTTTCATTTTTAAAGAATGCAGTGTACAGTTATAACTAAGGATGTCCCAAACCAATCTCAAGGATTGAGATCGGGGCTGGTCAAGCATTTTTTTAACTAATCTGTCTCGGCTCTCTTAAACCCGATCCTTATTTTACTTCAGCTGTCATACTGGTGTCATGCAGTAGGTGGCGCCTTACAGTAGATTTGCCAACTGCCATAAAAAGGAAAAGACGACGCTCAAATGTGCATGCTCAGCCGCCATTAAAAAAAAAAAAAAAAAGAAGAAATGTGCGTGAGTGATGCACGAGAAACAGTAGGGACTGTTCTAGCGCATCACACCTTTAAGCTTCCTTGTTCAATGTATTTGATGCGCACTTTTGTAACGAGCACTCATTTATTTATTGCTTACTTTTGTTTGCCGTCAGATTATCTGAGACGTTGTTGTTACAATACACATTGCTATGGGTTGTCTTGCTTCAGATTTGACTGACAGACTGGCATTCTGACACTGCGAGCTTCATGCTTTCTAAACATATCTCCACTTTTTTATCTTTATGTTGCAATTATTCAGCTTATTGTATATATAAAATACAAGATGCCTACGTCAGTAGTCCCATATTCTACTAACGTCTTTATACAATATGTGCAAATATATACATAAAGATTGTCTTATATACAGTATGTATACACACATTACTTTTACTCTCTGCACAACTCTGTATCCATTGATAGATTTTAATAACTTTAATGTACTTAAATTGTGCATCAAACACTAGGAATATACAAGTATCAGATCGGGACTCGATATCGGCAGATACTCAATATTCAATGACTCAGGTCGGGGGCACAAAAAAACTGATAAGGACATCCCTAGTTATAACAAACGTATATATTACAGCCATTTTTATCTTCAAATATATTTTATTAAAACAAAATAACATGCAGACATTTCTGGGTTATTATGATGCAAACGAATCACTGAATCAGTGTTTTGAACTAATTAATTGAAACGTAATTAAAATGGATGTAATTTGTAGAAATTAATAGAACTTCACAACTTTATTTGCATTTTCTTCTAAATCAGACACTATTAAAATATCCAATATCCAACTGCTAACAAATGTCTTGGTAATTTTATACTCTTGTATAGAATTGGCCTACTTGCACGAACTTAAGAAATAGACAAAAATAAGTTTTTTTTTCAGTCATGTTGGAAAGATTCTTATTTACGTTGAACACACTTGATATGCCACCACAAAATCTAAAATTAAACTATGGATTTTCTTTGAGCTCAGACTTTCCTAATTTGACCAGGCCCATATCAGTGAGAAAACATGGCGGACGCAATAGATGCAGCATCTGTAGCTACAGTAGCTAACTTTCCTCACAGATAGCTGCCTCAGCATTAGCCTTAAGCAAACCCATTTTAACCCCATGTTTTCACCTATTCAATTTCTATTAGCTTTGTGACATGATCCTTTTTGACAGCTGAGTGAACGTCTGTCTGTGGATCAATGGACCACTGGTGTCCGGACGGACTTCACGCCTGCAATGTCCAGCTAATCTCCATACTTACTGGGCTTTTAATCCAACTCCTAGTGCTGGATTTAAGGCCTGGCCAATTGACCTATTTACTAATGTTGGCAGCACAGCAGCAGACAGAGCATGGCGTATCTCACGAGACAAGGTTTCTGACATACATCGCGTGGTGACCTCATTTCCATTATACAGGGCTTTAGCTGCATGAGGTGCAACTGAAGCTGCCACTCAATCAGAAAGAAATACATGGGACTGGAAGAAACATAAATAAAGGATGGAGACTCTGAGTTGTTCGAATTAAAAGGTGAATGGATTGTCAGTGCTACTTCTTTGACAATAAAGTCAACATGAAATCAAAACATTCCTGATCTTATTGTGCATGATTAATTGGTACGTTATTTCAAAAGTTAAAATAATTAAAAAAAAAAAAAAAAAATCAAAGTATAGCTTGCTCTGCCTCTGAAGAAACTTTCTTTTCAGGTGACATCACTAATCCCTTACTTTTTCTACCCAAATTTTTGGATGAATTATTAATTAATAATTATCATTATTCATTATCATCAATCATTAAGCTTTTAGAGAGTTGCACCACATGACATTTTACACCCTGATCTGACGTTAAGATATCAATTCAAATAAAAATATCAAAGTTAAGAGACCTGCTGAGCTTGACAAATAGTCACGAGGGTCTGTAGGGGTTCTGCATGTTGGTTGCACTACATGATATTTATTTTGTAGACAAACATTTTTTAAACATTTATAAGCAGTGAAAATGCCTCTTTTTTTCTAAGAAATGATAATAGATTATGCCAAAAAATTTTATTTTCAGGAATTTCATTCTTTTAATAAGGCTTTTTAAGGACAGTTGCACCATCCTGACACTTCATGCATCCCAAAAACAGCAAAATGAATTTTAATACAGAAATTAAAAACACGTTTATTATAGAATAGGTGTATTCAAGTCACTTTATGTATAAACTGCATTTTTAAATAAAATAATGGATAGGGAAAAAAAAAATGTCATTAACAACATATTAATCCATGCAATAATTTTCATAATCTATAATAAAGATTATGAAAAAAAAAAATGACTTTGTCACTGAAAATCCTATTTAACTCAAAAAAGTCACATTACAGAAGTAAAGTGCAAATAGCGTTTCATATAGAGCTGCAACAAAATCGATAATAATCAACAATGAAGATATTCGATAATGAGTTTGAGAATCGATTAATCATATCTATGTGCTGTGCATGGAAAATCCTGAGTGGATGATAATCCCATCGACATTAAATTATATGTGTTTGTTTGAAGCGCATAATATAAAGCATAAAATACAGGGAAAAGATTTTTTAATCCGATTAATCGGGAAAAAATAATCAACCGATTAATCGAACAATCAAAATAACCGCAAATTGCAGCCAGGGTTTCATGCTGACATGGCCAAAAATAACACTGCCTTTTTGCTGGGTTGCAAACTGTTCCAAACAACCAGGTCAAAGGTGTTGGATTTCTTACGACAAAAACAACAAAAACTCAAAATACCAACCCATCATGATTTTAAACTGGTTAAACTGGCTTCAGACCTGACACTACTCCAGTTCAAGGCAAAAATATAGCTGACACCTTCATATAAGTTGCTACAGTCTGACTAAAGTTTGAATCTAAAGGTTCTCAAGTGTCCTAAAAGGAGATCAGGGTGGTATTTTCAGGCCCTCACATGGGGAAAGTCTAAAAACACTGGCTTCCCACTGAACAGTCTCTTTAAATAGACTGACAGCATGGCCTCTGCGCTCTCAGCTCCACTAATGATGTGTTCTGCCTCGTGGGCGACCGTGACCAATAACAAGGTCACTGAGGGCTAGCTTGTACCTTCATCCTGGGGGCTGACAGCGCTCAATCCTACTTTCTTGTCTGAGAAGCAGCAATTACAGTTGCTTGAGAGGCTTGATTAGGTGCTATTCAGGGACACAACCACTAAAGGGACTGAGCAAATGTTGTTTTTGAAGGCCAGGGCTACCCTTGAATGCTGTGACTAAACTGCCAAAGGGTCGGCAAAAAAAAAAAAAATATCCTTAAGAAGTCTGGAAACAAAGCCAGGTTTGAAATTAAAAGAATAGTTGACTTGACAATGTCTGTTCCTCAAAGTCTGTCATTATTTACCCTTCATGTAGTTCCAAACTGTATCATAATCTTGTTGATATGAGTCAGCTGGACTTCAGAATTGTATCAGTCTAATTAACTCTCAAGGTTTTCAATAATGACTTAAAGGGATAGTTCACCCAAACATTTTGTCATCCTTTACTCACCCTCAAGTTGTTCCAAACAAACTTGTATGAGTTTCTTTCTTCTGTTGAACACAAAATATATATTGCTGGTAACCAAACAGTTGTTGGTAGCCATTGACATCCATAGTATGGAAATAACTACTATGGAAGTCAATGTTTGGTTACCAACGTTCTTCAAAACATCATCTTTTGTGATCAACAGAAGAAACTCATACAGGTTTGAAACAGCAAATGATAACAGAAGTAAATGATGTGATGACAATTTTCATTTTTGTGTGAACTATCCTTTTAAATTTCTGTCTTTTCTCACACAAACGTATCATTCAGCTTCAGAAGACGTGAAATAAAGTCACATGAATTACTTTAGTGATACTTTTGTGTCCATTTTGAAGCTTAAAAGCTCTACACAGGTAACACATTTAGATTATAAAAACATTGTGGGAACATAGTTTTGGAATGTTTCTACAATTTTGAAATGTCCAGTTTTCTTAATGTGGTTCTAACGTTATTTAAAGGTTACAGAAACATTTCTTACCCAAAATATTACATTATTTGAATGTTTATTTTTAATATTCTAAGAACGTTAAAATGTCCAGTTTTCTTGTTGTGTTTATAATGTTATTTAAAGGTTACAAAAAGGTTCTTCAAAACATTCAACAAGTACAAATAACATTATAAAGACGTTTCAAGAATGTTGTTCGAACGTTCCATAAACATTACTTCAAGAATGTTTTGTCTTAACATTTATATAACTTTAATAAAGATGTTAGTGAAAGTTGTGCGAATGTTAGCTGAGTAGTCCTTATTTATTTTAACTGCATAAAACAAACAATTTTCACTGAAATTGCCAGTAAGTTTCACAACTAAACACAAAGACACAGCAAGCAACACATTGAAGATTTTGAATTTTTTAAAGTTTACAACTTCTTTAGTGTAAGTTCCTGAACATTTCTGCTTGTGCGACCCACAGAATGAAGAAAGTTTGGAGAAACAGGTTTGGAACAACATGAGGGACAGTAAATAATGACAAAATGTTAATTTCTGGGTGAACTATTCTTTTACGATATTGAGAAAAACCAAACAACTCAAGATTGAAGTTTATATTTGTAAACTCAGGCTGTTTTGAAACTAGGCCTACTGTGGCCACTGCTGACGTAGAGCTTTTAGTCTATGAGTTTTATTTATTCATCGGCGTGTGATGCATTAGAGACCAGCTAATGGTGGCGTGTCTGTACCTCAGCGCTATTTCGAGCAGGTTACAGCGGTTGTGTCTTTCCATCATAACCCAACATCACATCACACACTCCATTTAACACAGACTTTAATGTGTCTTATGTAAGTCAAAGCAGATGAACGCGAATTTAAAAACTTCTGTAAAAGATCTCCTTCCCTCTCCCCAAACAGCCTCATTTCTGCAGTTTCTTGAGGTTTCTGAAATTACACCTTGTTTCTTATCCTCCCCATCAGCACTAATTGCAATCAAGGGCAGCGCTACACAATCATCATCTGATTACACGTCTGGATTATAGAGACAAATACCCTTCAAACATCCAGTACAATTTGGAGTGTTTTAGTTCATTCACTCCATTTCCCGTTCAGCCTCATCAACCTTTAGTTATCAGGATACTTCGGGAGAATTTTATCAGTGCAATCCAGACATTCTGATAAGATCCAAATAAAATAACAAAATCATTAAACAATATGACTGCTAACTACAACTGTTTTTATTACAATGATGACTTTCATCTTTTCTACTTTGCTTAGAAATTGTTGCTTTATTATATGATAATATCATTACATTACTATTATTACTAATTACTGGAGAACATGCACCACAAGGGTAAATCATGACAACATATTCACTCTAAAAGGTTTCACTCTAAAAAAAAAAAAAAAAACAACAAAAAAAAAAATGAAATTATATTTTGCATAGAGAAAAAGCAAAATCCTATATGTAAAACCATTAAGATTTTTTTCTGTTGTGACAATTTATTATAATTAAACTTCTCCAAATTACCATCATGCATATTTTTTTTGCATTTATAAATATGATCTTTTCATATTAAAGCAATGAGAATTGTGCTTAATAGTTATCATTTAAAATAATAAAATAATATCACAGAAAATCCTAAAAATATACTTCATTTTTTTAAATTTAAAAGTTTAATTTCTGTTTTGACAATTCATGATAATTAAACAGCTTCTCCAAATTCTCACTACCACCATTTTTTACATTTATAAATATGAATTTTGTTCATATTATAATAATAAGAATTGTGCTTAACAGTGATCAACTAAAATAATAAAATAATGTTGCAGACAATGCTAAAAATCCTAAAATAATGCTTAAACTTATTTTCATAATTTTAATTTATGTTGTGACAATTCATTTAAACACAGCTTCTCCAAATTCTCATTATCATCATGCATGTTTTTTTTTTTACATTTATAAATATGTTTTTTCATATAACAGTAATGAGAATCGTGCTTAATAGAGATCAATTAAAATAACGTCACAGACAATGCTAAAAATCCTAAAAATATGCTTTAATGTTTTTACTGTATTAAATTAAATTAAATTAAATTAAATTAAATTAAATTAAATTAAATTAAATTAAATTATTCTTTCTTTTGGTTTTGGAAAAAGTGAAATATGACCTTGACGAGTGCTTGAATATTCTCAAACAGTTTTCAAAAATGACTTATTAGCAGAGAATTTCTCAACAGTGTCTGTTTCTTAACGTTTTGTTGACACTAATAGGTTCACTAAGACATGAAAGTGCTAAAAGACAGATGAGACATTCTGCTCTTCTAATGGAGTCAGAGGGAATATGTGCACATGCAGCACTGACACCAAATTCCAGATTTTCCTAGAGAAAAAGAACAGTCTTTCTACAGCATTAGATTAAAATGAGTATTGCACATGTGCAAGTGCTGATAGAATAATCCTGCAAATACCAGCTCGAGTGTTAAAGCAGAGGATGGATTACCCAAATGTGATGGTTTATAATCTGTCCTGGAAGAAGACAAATGCTAATGGATGTGATCACTGATGGTTGTCTTCAACGTGATGGAAAAAACATCAAGATATTGACCTTTAGTGCCCTTTTCCCAGAGGCGTATGTCTATTTCTGTCCTGATGTCCTCTGAGGTTATTGACTGAATGATGGTCAATAGAAACCAGTTCTGGGCTGCAAAAATTAACACATGGTTATTTGGTTTTAGAGAATGCTAATGTAGCTCCAAGTGTAGATAAAGAGTAAATGCATGTGGGTGAACACTCAATTAAAACATTAGTGGAGGTGGAATTATGAGCTATAAACATCTCATTCCTCTCTGAGAGGTCAAATCACCTGCTCTGGTCCCCATTGTGTGGTTTGACATTGTTTGAATCTGATTCTCCGCTGGGACTCCATCTAAAGTGATCACAATGAATCATGGTTTTTAAAGGAACAGTTAATCTAAAAATTAAAAACCATTTACTCATTTAGGTTTGTCTTTCCAAACCTGCATAATTTTCTTTCTTCTGTGGAACACAAAATATTTAATTTCCATGCTGCTTTTTTCTATACGATATAAATATATAGGCTGTCAAGCTCGAGAAGGACTGAAAAAGCACCATAAAAGTACCTTAATATAGCATGTGACGCAACTGATTCTGGTAGGTAATGTGACAATGACAACATGACATTTTTGAACAAATCTACTGAAAAAAATGATTCAATGACTCCCATATTAAGACTTCACTTGCTTCATTACTGGATGAATCAGCATTTTTGAATGTATCTCTTGAAAGAATGATTCAATGACTCAATCATAAAGACTTTACTTGTTTTATTACTGAATGAATCAGCATTTTTGAACAACTCTACTGAAAAAAAAAAAAAAGATTCAATGACTCACTCATAAAGACCTCACTTCATTACTGGATGAATCATCGTTTTTGAACAAATCTCATGAAAGAATGATTCAATTATTCACTCATAAAGACCTCACTTCATTACTGGATGAATCAGTGGTTTTGAATGAATCTCTTAAAAGAATGATTCAATGACTTGCTCATAACGACTTCACTTGCTTCATTCCTGGGTTTTTTAATGAATCTCTTGAATGATTGAGTCAATGACGAATGCATTTTTTAACAGTCATTTGTCACCACTACCGGTGAAACAATGTAATTGATACAATCTTTATTTGAGGTGTCAAGTCACTTTAAAGAAAGTGATTTACTCTATTTTGATCGCAAGACATCAGTGTTTCTATCTAACTTTTTGAATCAAGATCACTTTTAATAAATAATCATGCAGCTAAATGTGGAATTTTTAAAACAGAAAGACTGAAACTGAATTTTCTTGTAAAACATACTCCAATAATCTTCATTTTATGATCTACTTTGAAAAAATATTTTTAACAGTATGGAAAAGAGCAGCTTGAGTATTCTAAGTATCTCCTTTTGTGTTCCTCAGAAGAAAGTCAGTCGTATGGGTTTGGAACAGTATGTGGGTGAGTAAATACATTTTAATTTTAAGTGAACTATTTCTTTAACTCAAAATAAGGTCAAACGGATAGTTGACGTCAGGGGTTTAATGATCTAACAATCAGTTACATCAGTCATGAGTCATTTTTGGCTTGCAAATTCAAGCTAGTTAGAAGCCAAAACTGCTTCATAGCAACAATGCTGATGATAACATGGGGATGTTTTCCCCATTTCCTATTATAAAAAAAACCCACCAAAGTACGGTCATTAAAGCATTACAAAGTGATAGTTTGTTAAATAATAGTTCACTATACCATCATTAACCAATTTAACCCTGCAAAGGCTTTTTTGGTGAGGTGCTAGTTGTAATGATTTAATTAGAGATTCTTACAATCCAAAAGACAATCTTAATTTGTTTAAAAGTGATCTAAGAAT
This sequence comes from Spinibarbus caldwelli, assembly GCA_039654775.1. Lineage (NCBI taxonomy): Eukaryota > Metazoa > Chordata > Actinopteri > Cypriniformes > Cyprinidae > Spinibarbus > Spinibarbus caldwelli. The sequence goes on along the minus strand of CM077265.1, from coordinate 19,367,495 downwards.
ATCAGTTTAGAAATCTGGGACATTAAAAGAGACCTACAGACCTCCTTTTATTTAAAGGGATAGTTACTCCTGAAGATCATTTATTCACGGTCATGTCATTGCAAACTGTCTTTCATCTTAGGAACATGAATAAGTTGAATATTTCAACCACTTTTTCCATACAATGAAAGCCAATGGGGTCCAAAACAACACTGACAATTTCCATGGCCTTTTTTCAAAATATCTTCATTTGTGTTCCACAGGAAAAAGTCAAATAGGTTTGTAATGACATGAGAGTGATAATAACAAACTATTCCTTCTTGTGTGAGATATTCCTTTAAGTACAATAAAAAGAACTTCTGATCATCAACTAGAACCCGACCGCTAAAATTCACAAGTCAATGGCCCCGTCTACTAACCGGTCTATCAAGGTCAAATCCGTGAAACCTTGACCAAGTACTATAAAACTTTGTAAACATAACACAAATCACGTTTGCTTGGTCAATGATTAGATGTCCTATTTACACACACCTCCAACAAACCAAAACATACAGTCACGGTTGACAGTAAATCCTGGAGGAATCACTTGGGTGGAACCTGGATTCAAAATGCATTGAAGTTACATCTACACTGGGACTGATTCAGCTCATTCATTGTTCCTGACATTGTTTCCCCTTCTGAATTCCTTCAAAATGAGCTTGCAAGCAAACAATAGCAGCGAAAACCAAAGGGTGTGATAAGCTTCATTTTGAAACAAGTTCTGATAAAATAAGCAGCAGAGAAAATCAGAAGCATTTCTCAAACCTGAGAGTCGGATGCAAAACACTGAGAGGAAACGCAGCTGCCTGCCCCCTCTTATTCCTCTGATAGGCTGAAATGACATCTGGTGATATTTTCTCATTCAGCCAGATCTAAAGCAGAATTGACCTCATGTATCTCCACGCCTTTAAAAAACAGCTCCCTGCTGCATAAACGCAAGCGTTAAACTAGAGTTCAACTAACTTAAGAACAGAATTCATATGATTCTCTTGGGAAGGGAGTGATTTATCTTTTGTTGAACTGTTTGGGATTTAATGAATGTCCTTATTACTACTGGTTATTTCACCCTGAACTCAACTAAATATCACCATACCAATTAGAGACTAAAAGGGTTTACAGACTGTTTACAGATGAACATTATAAATTCCACTTTATTCTATAAATCTCTGGAAAATCATCTGCTACAATGTGTGAATTATACAACACCTTTCGTGATATTTTTCTTCTTGTGACATCACTTTTCATGATTTGCGATATATAAATCTATAATATAGTGATTACTAATGACAGTAATTCAGTTTTATCAATGCAAAACTCAAAACTGACCACAATGTATGTGTGTGTGTGTGTGTGTGTGTGTGTGTGTATATAGTTAAAAATGCAAGGTTTGGTAATACTAAATACTTTTATTATATTAAAACTTTTATTACGAAATAACATTTTTCATACAAAATATTTTCTATTTTTGGGTGACTTTAAAGGGATAGTTCACCCAAAAATGAAAATTCTGTCATTAATTACTCACCCTCATGTTGTTTCAAACCCGTAAGACATTTGTTAATCTTTGGAACACAAATTAAGATATTTTTGATGAAATCCGAGATTTTTCTGACCCTCCATAGCAGGGTTACTACCATGATCAAGGTCCAGAAACGTAGCAAGGACATTGGTAAAATAGTCATGGTAAAATGTGACATCAGGGGTTCAACTGTAATTTTACCAGAATACTTTTTGTGCGCAAAGAAAACAAAAATAATGACTTTATTCATGCGCTTTGTTTACATGAAGAGGAAGCAAGCACATGCATCGTGATACTGTCTCCATAATGGTGGCGTGCCACAGCAGACTGGATGAGGAGGAGAAGAATTGTTGAATAAAATCGTTATTTTTGTTTTCTTTGCACACAAAACGTATTCTCGTAGCTTCGTAAAATTATGGTTGAGCCACTGATGTTACACAGACTATTTTACCGATGTTTCTGTTCCTTAATCGTGGTAGGACCCTTGCTGTCTATGGGAGGGTCAGAAAGCTCTCGGATTTCATCAAAAATATCTTAATTTGTGTTCTGAAGATGAATGAAGGTCTTACGGGTTTAGAACGACATGAGGGTGAGTAATTAATGACAGAATTTTCAATTTTTTGTGAACTATCCCTTTAAGATTTTTCATATTCTGACATTTATTTGTTTGTTTATTCTATTCTTTCATTCATTCTATTCTATTCTATTTTTATTTATTTTTTTACCAAATTAAAAAAATATATATATATTATATTTTGAATGCCATTATTTATGCTTAATTTAACTGAAAACATCACACAGGAAGGATTATTTTTGTTGCTGTATTTCAAAAATGAGGATTACATTTATTTTGCATTATCTTAATGAGAATGACAATTTTTTCATTAAAGTAATGAAAATTCATGGCAAATGTGCTTAATTGTCTTAAATCTTAATAGTCCTAAAATCGCTTTAATTCTCCCAAGCAAAATAAAATATGGCATTAAAAAAAAAAAAAACCTGATCTGAAGAACATACAATGTAACATCAATAACTTTTTAATCTCTAAAATAATTCTCTATAAAACATGGTTCTTTGCTGAAACGTGCTGCAAAGTACTTTCATTTTTGCACTCAAAAATACTCTAATATAATAATACAATGTAATACAATAAACTATCGATTTGACTCCAAGAACTCAAAGTAGATGGAAGAGATACTTTGTAGACTACAGTTTAAACCAGATTGCCCATTACAGCAATCAGCGCTCTCTGCTGAAATGATGGTTTGTGGGAAAGCACAGCTGACCTCTCTCTGTACATCAACTCCCCACGGGACGTTACTATACTCAGCCCCTACCAACCACACACACACACGCTGCAGAGGTGCACCCCTGGCGTATTTGTTTACCCTCCGCGCTGGTTGTCAAGGTAAACATAAGCAGGGAGGGCTGGTGAGCGGCAGAGCCTCTGGCACAGGGGTGTGTGAAACCCATTTCTCGCCCCTCTGCATATGCGCAATGCCAAAGGAGATCACTGTATGGTGTACCGTTACTGTCAATGAGGAGACTTTGATTATAAGACCTTTTTCAAACCTTAAAGGTATAGTTCACCCAAAAATAAACAGTTTATCATCATTTACTCACTCTCGGGTTGTTCCAAACCCATGTGAGTTTCAAAAGACGATGTTTTAAAGAATGTTTGTAACCAAAGAGTTGACACTAGCCATTGACTTCCATAGTATTTATTGGAAGTCAATGGCTACTGTCAACTGTTTGGTTACCAACATTCTTCAAAATATCTTCTTTTGTTTTCAGCAGAAGAAATAAACTCATATAGGTTTGGAACAACATGAAGGTGAGTAAATAATGGCAGAATATATATCTTCAGGTGAACTCTTTCCTTATCTCATTGTATTTCTTGACATTAGCGCTCTAGCTATCTAGACTCTTTGAATATTAGCTGGCCAGAACTTGGCACAACTGCCTGGATTTCTTCCTCATTATTCACCTCTTGTATGTTTATATTTTCTTTCTTCCCTTAGCTTTCTTCCGACATGAGGAGGAGAGAACAGACTTGTTTACACTTCATGAAGCACAGTCAGGCATTAAGTACAGACTTGAACGGAGTGTTTATGTACCTTGGAATATCTACTGGGGCCAATTACAGCTCAATCTCTGAGGACGAGTTCTCCATGGCACAAGGATCTCTGTTTCCAGATGGCATAACATGAAGGGAACACTGTGATCGGTTTAGTTTCTTCGAATCTGTAACCAATTTTTGATCATGCTTATGCTCAATTTCACTTGCTAAATAAGAGTCACAGAAAACTTTACGATTAGACTGTATGAGCAGAATCAGTCTACAACAGCTAGTAAGCGTAAAGCACTAGCATGAAACGTTTCAGTTTACTTGCATAAAATATGTAGCAGGCATGAATATTACTGCAATATAACGTGTGCGAACCACGCTAGTCCAAAACATTAAACTGTAGCACTCACAGGGTCTAACTTATAGGTTCTAGTCATGCAAATCTTTACGACTAGGTTGTATGGGCAGAATCAGAGCCTAAAACAACTAGCTAGCATGAAGCGTTTAAGTTTACATTCTTCCATATAATATGTTGTGGGTATAAATGTTACTGTAGCACGTGTGCTAACTGCTAGTCTGAAACACTGAGCCATAACACCCAGTCTAATTAAGTCATTTGCTATATTAACTCTTTGTGAGGTTGTATTTTTAGACACAGAACTTAAAGCAGCTTGCTAGCATAAAGCACTAGCATAAACCATTTAAGTTTACACACTAAGAATATGTAAAATGTGTTACCATAATGCAGCATACAGACATGCTAAACAGTCTGAAATTATGAGCTGTAGCACTCATTGGGACTAATTTAGAAATTTCACTTACTAAATTGGTTTTAGTCATGGAAGTCTTTGCAAATAGGTTGTATGCACAAACAGAGCTTAAAAAAAACCTAGCTCGGATAAAACAGTTGCATGAAACATTTGTGTTGTTTACATGTTTATGCAAAATATGTTGTGGTATTAACATAATGAACAAACGGTTAACATGCTACAAAACAATGATTAGTATAATTTAGCTAATTTACCAAGTAAAATTGCTACGCATTTTAATATTAATGTACCGACACAAAACTTAAAACTGCAAGGTAGCGCATGAAAAATTTGTGTTTACATATTTGCGTAAACATGTTCACACAAGTATTAGAATAACATGCATGCCACAAAACATTTAGCTGTAGCACTTGAGTCTAATTTAACAAGTTTCACTTGGTAAATTAGCTTCTTGTAAGTGTAGATTAGTGTACATGCAGATACGGAACCTAAAACCGCAAGCTTAGCATAAAACATGTTCACCTGCTGGAGTAAAATATATTTTGGACATCATTGTAATGGACTAGCAGTTAGCACAAGTTGCAGTGTTTACAGCAGTAAGAGATTAATTCCATCTTTTTCTGTTTTCGGTTCCCTTTTCCAGTTCTACCTGTCATTTCCTGTTCTCTTTCCACTATGTCTTTGTCACAGCAACACAGACCAGAGAGAGATGAAGAACGTTCCAAACTTGCTTTATTTAACAACAGCATAGCAGATGGAGCAGGAAGATCAGACAGGTGAAGAGCCACACATACACACATTTACAGAACTTGATGAGGAGGTAAACACTTTCCTTTCTTGTAGGAAGACTGCACGACACTTGGAGGTGGAGACACAGAGCTGACAACTGAAGACAAAGGAACAGACGTTGAGGATAGGAGACTTGGAAGTGCCAACACACAACAGGTAAGTATACTCCAGGTGAGTAACAATCCAAGGCAAATCTTTGGAAGGTCTTAGACAAGACTAGACAATCTGTGTGTGTGTGGTGAGTCCTTTTAACCAGTGCCGGTGGAATGAGAGACAGCTGGTGCTTGTGACTGGATGATTGGTGACTATGAGCAGGTGAGCAGCCAGAGGGGTGATGGGAAGTGTAGTCCGGATTAGGTGACAGAGCTGGTGACCGTGACAGTCTTATATGTCCTATATATTTTTTCCCCATCTTTCTCTGTACTTTGCTGTGTCATTCTGTAAAAAGCCCCCCGTGAGTGTGTGCAGAATAGCATGCACTCTTTTAACATAGTCACACTGCAGCCTCAGAGGAGGGAAAGTAGGGCAGGATGTCTTCCATGATCCAATCAAGGCTAGGAGAACTTGAACAGCAGCCTGGAGCATCTGATGCCATATAGACTTGATGTGGGAAGGAGGAGAAATCTAGAAGCTTCCAATGTAAATTACAGACTGTGTCAATCGTGGCTTTCTAAATCAGGTAAAATGGATACGTCAAGTGGTTAAGAAAATATACAGGAAAAGAAAGAAATCCTCCTGCCAGACCATTTATTCGCAAACTTGTGCTAGAAAATTTAAGTTAATGCTAGGTGATGTTTTACCACATTCATCCCTTATGAAAATTAACCATGGTTTTACTAAAAATAAAATCAAAAAACTATAGTTAAACCATGGTAACACTTACGAAAAAGAAGTTTATTCAAGTGTGCTATTAGTATCCTTCTTTTAAACTAAAAATAGGAAAGTATATGTTTAGTCTACTTTTTATGTACTTTTTAGAAATGGGCTTTATGTACTTCTCAGAAATATACTTAAATTGACATTTAAGTATACAGTACATGACATACTTAGAAAAAAGTCAAAATATATTTGAGCTATACTTGTGCTCCTAGAATCCATGTTTTTATTGTTATATGGTAGGGGGCGCTAGTACACATCTTCTGTACAGAATAAAATGTTTCTGTTTACAACCAGATACCCTGTTCTTTCTTTTGATGTTTTGTATGTTCAGATATTCATATAACAAAATATATACAAATTAATACCTAATAGGGACATTAGTATACTTAAAGTATGACGTAAAGTTCACTTTAAAAAAATTATGAGTATACTTTCAGTATAAATCTACTAAATTATTAGTTTACTTAGACTATACTTCAAAGTGTAAAATGCTACTACAAGTATTTAATTCGTAAACTATCAGTATACCTATAAGTTCACTTTTAGTATAATTGTAGTACAAGCTAAAAACATTGATGTAAACTAGTTGTTTACTCAAAGTTTACTACTGTTATACTTAAAGTATACTTTTATATACTAGAAAGTGGGCCAATTTAGTCCCAAGGAGTATTGAAATAGTACACTTGCAAGTTACTAGTACACTGATATTTGTATACGTACTACATAAAGTACAGGGCTCCAGACAAAAAAATCGAGTAAGGAGCCATTGGCTCCTATAAGAAAAAAACTTGGGCGCCAAATTATTTTTTTTGGGTGCCACAGAATAAACATGTTTTGTTTTATTTATTTATTTATTTTTTTTAACATTTTGACATTTCAATCATACTGTCATGTGTTTATGTCTAATCTTTTCTTGACTTTATCAGCATTTTAATCCATATTGTAGTTGACCTGGGAACTAAGGTTCACTTAAAGTGGGAACTAAACGTCTTTTCCAACTTGAAATATACAGTCACAAAGAATTGTTTATTACACAGAATCTGTACCAATATCATGGACCATAAGCATCACTTGGCCATTGACTGTACACTTAAGTAATTGCAAATGAATAAATTAAAGTTAGTCCAACTTAAATAAAAAGTGAACACAACACATTTTCAAACTGTTATTTGTCAGTGTAACTCAGAATTGTCAAGTTCACTTAATGTATTTCTTTAATTATGCATTAAGTTTATTTATTTAATAATTTTAACGCAATGAGTTTCAGGGCTCGCAAAATTTCAAAATTCCTGGTAGCTCTTTGGGCAGGTACTCTTCAGATTTTGGTTGCCCGAAAATTAATTTAATTAGCCGAAATAAAAAAAAAAGACTTTTTTTAAATATAGAAAATCAGTTTTGTTTTCACACACAAAAAAATCTTATAAAATGGCAGCTTTTAAACCATTTTTATGAAGAGGGACAAGTCAAAATATTATTATATTTAAAACCTAAATATTACTGTCTTAATTGTTTAGATTTTTAGAAGGCACATTAACTTTTACATTTTTTGTATGTTTGCTGCATAAAAACATGGGTCGATATTCGTATTGATCTGAACATGAGATAGGCACGCTGGAAATGCAAATTCACTCTCTGCCACGAGGTGGCGCTTTAGGAGCAAATATAGCGACTTCTCCGGTAACGGCTGTACACAAAGCAGCACCCCGCTCATATACGCTTCTTTGTCAGGCATTTTATAGGACGTATTGAATTTTATCTTTAGCTTGCATTCTTGCATTTTTTATCATGTAGACAACAGGTTAAGTAAAAATATTAATATGCAATAGCGAATAAATATAGCAAAATGCTCCTCTTTATAGTTATTTTTCTAGCTGACTGATGAGCTTATGGATGCCCAATGGTTATTCTGAGGTAGCCTAAATGTATTGTTACGTGGCATTGTTTACAACCTTTACACGTTTTCCGCAGTTTGACACAGAATGAGCGATTACATGACACATTTCAATAAGTTGTACTATAGGCTCTCTTATAAAATAGCTTACCTTTTGATGTTAATTCAGGTTCATTTCATACTATAGTAGAGAAAGATATAATGGGTTCACTTGCCGCCTGAACTGAGGCGCTAAAGCGATTGCGCCTGCCGCATTAAAGGGCGCCAAAACCATATTAATTTTATGAATTTCGTTATGAATTTGGAAGAATGTTAAAGCTGATACTTTGTTTATTAAAAAATAACAAAGCTTATTGTGATTACTAGACGGCAAGTGCGCTGCAAACAGGCTAATATGAAGTTCACGCATATAGAACGCAGCCTAAGATCTTGATAACAAGAAGCGATAGGCTATTAGTAATGATTATAAATGAGAATTGTTAACGATATTGCCAATATCCACACAGATGACAGCTTTACCTGTTGAAGTTTGTTCAAATTGTGCATGACACTGCTTTTCTGCACTTTCACTTTGCATTTTGATCTCTCTCGCGCTGCACGGACTGTGTTTAGCAGGTGTGCCGTCAATGCTGCTGTGCGGCAGAGATGAGGACTGTTTGAAACTTTTTTACATTAAAACTTTGATGCGCATCGCCTCAGTTTAATACGTGAACATAACAAAAGATGTGATCGCAAAACAATCAGGAAAAAAATTTAAGTCATAACATGTAAATATGAAAGTCGAAAGTCGTGACGTATTGTCAAGTATGGTGACCCATACTCGAAATTGGTGCTCTGCATTTAACCCATCCAAGTGCACACACACAGCAGTGAATAGTGAACAAGTGCACACACACACCGTGAACACACACCCGGAGCAGCAGGCAGCCATTGCTCCAGCGCCCGGGGAGCAATTGGGGGTTCGATGCCTTGCTCGAGGGCACCTCAGTCATGGTATCGAAGGCAGAGAGAGTGCTGTACAATCCCCACCTTCAATTCCTGCCGGTGTGAGAATCGAACCGGCAACCTTCAGGTTACAAGCCCAACTCTCTAACCATTAGGCCACGACACGTAGTTGCTATTGGCGACCTCATCAAAAACTAATATAAAATTAATATTTTTGGTCACAAATGCGACCGTTTTAGTCGCAGTCTGGAGCCCTGAAGTATACTTAAAAATATACTTGAACTTTACTTAAGTATACTTAATAAAATAAACTTGAAGTATGCTACTTTTTGGTAAGGGAACCACAAATTAACTATTGATTTGCTACACTAACCACAGTTTAACCATGGTATTTGTAGTAAAACTGTGGAATACAAATGGTAATCAATACACCAAAAAGCCACAGTAACTACACTTTTACTATAATAAAACCATGGTTAATTTTCATAAGCGATGTACCATTGTTTGGCTGATTAGCATTAGCAGTTAGAACCTTCTGGTAAATGCTACAACTACACCATTTTAGGCCCAAAAATGTATCTTTTTCAAATCTTGTACGTCTGAGGCTAAAAAAATCATGGTAAATGTAAAATCAAATCATGAAATGTAGAGGAAGAAAAACAGGCAAGTTTAGTTGTGTGCGCGCACATACGCTTAGCTGCGCAAACATGCCATGAGCTACTTTACTCAATGGAAAACAAATACAGCATGACTGATATTAAACTCCTAAAGCCAAAGATTAGCACACTTTTAAAGCTCACAACATGGATCTGTTTATTACATAGCATTTCTGTAAAAAAGCATTTCTGAAAAGTATATAAAACATGCCCCTGGACAGATGAAAACAGCTGATGCACTTTCTTTTTAAACATATCATGCTGGTATTGAGTTGATTTCTTTTTCTACAGGGAAGCTGAAAAACTGTGTAATTTCTAGGTTTAGTAAGAGATGATTGAAGGATGAGGCAGAAAACTATTATGTTTGAATTCCAGGGTGGGAGAGGAGTCGTGTTCACATCTGCCCACTTACAGTAATACTGTAGCACAGTAAGGTGATCTCACAAAATTCATCCAGTCTAGAGTAATGCGATATTACTGCACAATCAATATGAACATAAATCTGGACAGGCTATTTCTTGCGATCATACGTTTGGATGCTAACCAGCAGACGACTATATAGCCTAAGTATCCGTACAGTGTACTTTCCATGGCCTGTAAATATTGAATAACTGATATACTGTGTGAACTATTTGTATAAGTGACTGATATATTTAAACAAAGACATTCTCACTCTCCATATTCCCAGGCAATACTCTTTGTATTTGCAGACAAAGCAGACAATCAGGTCTTAACATTTTGGATTAGGTGTAAAGGTATTAACCAGGATGCTTTTAATGAAATAAGGTGGGCAGTTCCACAACAAACACCTTCACAGATCTTCAGACACTGCTTAGATATTGTCAAACACTGGAAGAGGGAACTTAAGGACATTCTATTACGCTCCAAAATCAACATCAATCCAAACAAAGCTGAAACATGAGATTAGCCTTTAGCATTAACATTATACTAACATTTAAAACTTTGAAGAAACCAGAATTGGAGTTTTGAGTGTTAGTTTTAAGGTACTGCTTAAAACTTGGACTAACATACAAATTAAAATGTCTTTGGAAAACCGATCAAAATCCTGATCCTGCACTCATGGGCGTGTCCAAATTTTTGCCCAATAAAATGCTGTCTAGAATGACATTGTGCCCTCACACCACCTGACATTGACTAGAAGTAGCAAATTATGGTCGACTACAGTACCTAAATGATATTTGCTATTGGCTAAAAAAGTCCAAGCCTATAATACAAAATATATATACAATGCATCTGTGACGATGTTGTTCAAAAAATGTGGTGTTCTTATTCGAACTGCCTTGGGAAAAGATAATAAATGATTTAAGCAAAATCTGATCAGCATAGCTAGATTTTTGTCCATCAGTTTACATGTACAACAACCCCGATTGTCAAAAACACTGTAAGTGTAGGTAGATTGTAGAATCAAGTGCCAATAGTTTCTACGATCTTTTGTGTGTGCAATGCTTTTGGGAAACTCAGTTCATAAAAACTGGTTTTAACGATTTTCAACCAGCTTTGTATTGTTATAACGTCAGTGGTATAAGTAAATGAACAATATGTATTATTTTACCAATATATCCTTGTTAATTTGCCAGCAAAAGTCCACCAAATGACGTAAAATGCACAAAATGGACTTTTGACAGCTCTAGTGATTTTGTGAAAACTACAGATCATACTTCTGCATTTTTGAATCCCTGCTCACGGACAGTCTGATTGAGCCCAGTGCATTATGGGTGTTTAAGTTTAGTAATTTAGTAAAGTTCTAGTCAAGTAGCACCATTCAAAACAGCCAACGTTCATTAAAACCCCATCTTGCCAGCGGTGAATTACCCCATTAAGAGTTTACATGCAAATGAACTGATAATGCAAAAGTTTTTTTGTGCTTGATGTCAAAATGTAACATCAGACCTTATATGACCTGAAAAATAAACGCCATTCAGTTTTACACAACCCTGCAAACTGTTGGCTTATTAAGCATAATTATAGTTAGACTGTGCATGTTAATGCACTTATTATTAGCCATTTTCTTTCAATTTTTGCCATTGGTCAATATTGGAAGATGAAACTACGAGGTCTAATATTTTCTAAAACAGTTTAGGCTGCTTTTCATCCACATCAGGTAGCAAAAATAGTTTTCATATTAGCTTTATAATGTGTTTATAAAGAGATAAAATAATTATCTCTTAATCATTATCAGCCAGAATTTCTACATTTCTACATAAATGCATCCCTAAGTGCAACAGCTATGGAGTTTACAACATTTTTTATAGATGAAAAAAAAGCAAGCCCACTCGCATGTAAATGTATTGCTAGAAACAACCTGGCCATATTTCAAGCTTTCAAGCATGAGCCAAGCATGAGTAATCAGCAGTTCCTATTGGACCGCTGTACTTGTGGATGATAGGCTAAATATGAAGAGTTTGGCATTACTGGAATGTAGCAGCTCCAAGCAAATTAACACAGAGCTCTGTTGAAAATGTTGCCTTAATGCTAAAACAAAAGCGACAATTGAAGTCAGTCTGAAACAGCATTCCAAAACAGTTTTATCTTCACAACATGATGTATTTCCAAAGGAAACTTCCAAGGTTTGTACTTTTTATTTATTATTCAGATTTTTTTAGTTAATCCATCAGGAACTGAAGTGCTAGTGGAGCACACCTTCCAACTCCCATTGGTCGAAAAAACAAACAGCCCCGCCTCAAACTGACACTATTGGCTGAGCCAAAGTTGCCCACCAAAAAACAAAGAAATGTTTTGATAGTAGCTCCCACAAAGCCACAGTGTTTACTCGTTTCATGGGAATCGACTAACAAATGGCTTATTTAAGCTTTCATTAAGTTTTTTTCTTTAAAATCCAACAACAGCTCTGTAGCATTAGGTATCAGAAACCGTGGTAAAGAGCTCAGCTGCACAGACAGGAAGTGCCGAGTGACCAGCCAACGACCCCTTAAAAAAGAATTCAGCTGTCTGGAGTTCTCACAAAGAGCTATCAGCGAGAAAACCGACACAGCTGGAACAGGAGGGTACGAATAAATTAAGGAACAAACTCTGGGTAGTTAGGGCAGCTTGATTCTTGCTTTGCTCTTCCCAACATGTCACTGGAGACTTCTGTCTGAGCAATCTGGTACTGAATGTGAACTAGCGGTCAACCGTTTTAATGAGCAGGGTTGAACTATCATTGCATATCTCAAGATATATTTCTTTTTTTCTAATGAAAGAGAAACATGCAAGCAAACTGACACATTATTTACAGCCTAATGCTGGTGGGAATACAACGACTTTGGCTGATGTCAGCAGGGTCATGACATAAGAAACACAGAGTTATGCTATTTTCAGCATCAGATATAGAAACTGAAATGACGTTAAAGCAATAGTTCACCCATATATTAACATTTGATGAGAATTTGCTCACCCTCAGGCCATCCAAGATGTAGATGAGTTTGTTTCTTTATCACAACAGATTTTTGATTGAGAAAGTGTTATTATGGATTATGAATTTATTTAGTCGGAAGCAACAGTATGCGCTTAAAAATGTCTTAATGACACATATGTTTCATACAAAAACACAACTTTTCGCTTCACAAGATGTTAACTGATGGACTGGAGTTACTTGTGGATTATTGTGGTGTTTTTATCGTCTCATTCTGACGGCACCCATTCACTGCAGAGGATCCGCTTGTGAGCAACTGATGTAATGCTGCATTTCTCCAAATCTGATGAAGAAACAAACTCATCTACATCTTGGATGGCTTGAGGTTGAGCACATTTTCAGCAAATTTTCATTTTTGGCTGAACTATTCCTTTAATATACTGTAATTAACAAAATGTTAACATAATATTAATTATGCATATATTATTATTAAACCTATGGATGCTGATTGGTCAACAAAGCATGGCTAAATACTGAAGGCCTCTCATATTTATTGCTTAATTTAAAAAAATTACATAAACTATATTATATATGTATTATTAATTGCACATTGAATGTATTTATATTAAATTGTATCTCTTGTAAAGTGAACTACGCTTGAGAAGGGCACTATGTCAATTGGAATAATATTACTGTTGTAACTTTTATAGCCTATCAAAACACACAAATTAAAAAAAAAAAAAAAAAAACATATATATATATATATATATATATATATATATATATATATATATATATATTATTATTATTTAAATGTTGTTAAAAATAACAGTATTAACGCATCAGTGTTTAATGTAATACAACAACGTATTATTTGCAAGTCTTTGAATGCCTGACAGCTGCAGGGCTTTTTGCCAGTGTGATTCGGTTCAATAATGTCTAAATAAGGGAGGAGGCAGACAGTAGGCGACTTTATATGAAAAGAGGGTGACATCAACTGCAGATATGAAAAAAAATATATATAACGGAGCAATGCAGTGCCGTAACGTTTAAAAGGATTCGTGCTGGTTAGGGATGGATGGCTGGATGGATGCAAATAATCAATGCTACTCGTTGTGGTTATTTATTCCGAACAGCAGCCCGTCATTCAAAGCACAGCAGCCGTAATACAGTCATATTATATTTCTATCTCTGATTTGTCTTACCTCTGTTGCAGTCGCAACTTCAGCCCTAGAAGACCGAAACGTGGCAGGAGGAGATCTAGACGTATCCGAATGACTTCATGTCAGATCTAGAACGGCTCTGTTTGGGTTTGATGGGGTTCAGATCACACCTCAGGAACCGTCAATCATCTACTAAATGGAATGGAACTGTGCGACGCTCCCGTTCGTCCCGAAACAAAGTAACGCTCACGCCTTATGCTTATCTCAAAATGTGCAAAGGCCGCTCGAAACGTTGTTTTCCAAACGCGATACAGTTGGAAGTTGGAAGTTAACCGCGCACACCTGCATCCTCAAGAGATGGAAGGTGAGAGATAAAATAGCGGTCCATAGCATGCCATAACCGCTGGCGCACAGCTGTGTATTCTGGAGCGCGGACGGCAGGAAATGCCTTTGGAGGAAAGGAGGCGCTTAACCAGTCAGATTTAACCCTCATGACGTCATGCTGGACAGCACAACTTTTAGACTGCATGCTCTGATTCACTCAACTCATGTTTAAGATTTTTCTTAAGAAATGCATATTCAGACCTGTGCATGCAACTGTTCTATTGAGGTTCATACAGGTATCAAGCATTTTCATCCACATTGTATGCAAACATAAACTAAACAGGAAATAATGTAACAGAATGTAAAAATGGGGCATGGAAATACACTAAATAGTATTAGATTTGTTTTACAGAACAATAAGGATTGCATGTTTAATGAAAGGATTATGTATGTTTCGTGACATTAATAAGTTATTGCATGTATTTCCTTTGACATGCAGCCAACATTATTCTGAATGAATATTCTATTGTCTTTATTATTTATAGACAAAGCGTTGCAATTGTAAGCAGCTTTGTGGCTAGTGTCCCAACAATATTTATTAAGTGTCATTAAAATGCATTTATTCATTTTCCCTGTTGTTTTTTAGTTAGTTACATAGATTTATAAATTCAAGAGTACATCAAAAAGCAGAGAATCCCAAAAAATGGAGACAATTTCCGTAATCTGATAGGTTATGAAAAGATTATTTATTTATTTATTTGTTTGTTTTTGTTTGGTTGGTTGTTTGTTTTTGTGCTAGTTATAGAGATTTGTTAATTGTTTCAGAGTACGTAAAATGTGAATCACACAATTGTGTATTTGTTTTTTTTTTGTTTTGTTTTGATTTTTTTCTTGTGTTAGTTCAGTTTTGTGAATTGTTTCAGAGTACATTCCAAAAAAAAAAAAAAAAAAAGTGAATCCCAAAGAACGGACAAAATTTCCACTATTTGATAAAGGGTTATGTAGACAGTTAGTTAGTTCATTTATTTGTTTTGCTTGTGTTAGTTACACAGCTTTGTAAATTGTTGTACATATTGTACATAAAAAAGTGAATCCCAAAGAATGGACACTTGCTTGTGTTAGTTATACAGATTTGTAAATGGTTTCAGAGTACATAAAAAAGTGAGTTTCCACAATCTGATAAAGGGTTATGAATACAGTTTGTTTATTTATTTATTTAGCCAGCTAGATAGCTAGCTAGCCAGTTAGTTCATTTTTTTTTGTTTTGTTAATAAATTAGTTATATAGATTTACTAATTGTTCCGGCGTGCATCAAAAAATGGAGAATCTTAAAGAATGGACATGATTTCCAAACTCTGATAATGTGTTATGAAAACACTTCTGTCCTTTATTATTATTATTTTTTTGGTTTGTTTGTTTGTTTGTTTAATGTTGTTTTTAACTCTGGAACTAAATTAGAGGTTGAGTTATCAGCATTAATTATCACTCACACATTTCATTTGATATAAATTAACTTAATATATTTAGCATAAGAAAAGTCAGCAGGAAAAAGGTGGGCTGATTTTCCTGAAGTGACAATAAAAACCAGTGTGAAATATGCCTGCTTGATATTTCTGATTACCTTTATGAAGCGTAAAGACAGGGAAAGTGCTTTGGTGGCCTCTAGTGAAACAAGAAGAAAATGTTCCATATAAACATAAACAACTATGTTCACAAAAGATATAGAAGCCATGATTGAACAACAGTCATGTATTTGAAACAAAATTAAAAGCACCAATATTTTAATATTAATTTAGGAGCTGAAAAGAAACAAGTGATGTGTATGATATGTGGATGCTTGCCATTTATGTTAGTGGGAAGATATTTTTTTTTAATTAAAATGTTGATCAAAGAAAAGCATGAACAGTAAAATGGAATGAATAGTGTTTTATAAAATATATATTAAAGCAATATCACACAAGTAAGAGTGTAGGTCATCACAGCTGTGCTGATATTCAGTGCAACATTAAGTATATAAATTACAAATCCCAAGCAAATACTCATTACCAGCAAAGAATATTGAAAATAAACATAAAATTGCACAATATATAATGTGCTCTTTTAAATAACCTGTGAAGTGATAATGTTGTATAAAATATACAGGGGTTAAAGTGAATATATAATGTCAAATTATACAAATATAATCTTTGGAAAAATAAAATAAAAAAATTAAGTAAAAATGAAGTAGAAAAACTTGATTGAAATATTAGACATTTTTACTTGTATCTTGATTGAAATATTACTTGTACATTATTTGCTGTTACAGTTATCAAGTGTATCAGCATTTTCAGTGTTTTTAACTTTATTTATTAAAATGAAAATGTTACTCATGTTTTGAAAATTATGCAGGAAATAAATGACATCCAACTATATGTAAATTGTGGATTTAATTATTTTGAAAGTTTAAGTTTTAAGTGTTTTATATTATCTTAAATCTGTTTGATCAGTTGACACGGGGCATTCATAGATCAGGGGTGCTGGTGTGTTCTCATAAATTAAATCCATGTCGGTTCCAGTTCTTGATCGAATGATGTCATACGCACACTGGTGGAGGTAAGAATATTGCTCCTGTTGTAGAAAACAGCAAGAAAAAAATATAAAACATAAAATCATGTAAAAACAACAACAACAACAAAACACGAGTTTTCTTTACTATAATTTGCAGCTTTTTTGTGCAAGTACTACAACAAATGTCAGTACTAACTTCTATGCTAATGTCAAGGAATATTCTGGTTTCAGTAAAAGTTAAGCTAAATTGAAGTCATTTTGTGGTCAAAAATTATTAATTACTTGTCCCTCCTTTTCTTTCACATAATTCTGTGTTACACTGAAACACTTAAACTGAAGTGAATGAGGCCATTTCATAAACATTTATAAAGGCTTTACAGCCCAATGAACAGACATGTTTTAACAGAAAAATAAATTTCAGAGCTTTCGGTGCCTTTAAATCTGGCTCCATTTACTTTCCCTTTAAGGGCTTCACTGTAACCTGCTGTCAGTTGAGCTGAACTTGTGCTGATCCTGGAATATTCCTGGAATACAGTCCTTTACCTCAGTCTGTACCATGAGAGGCCTGTGCATTTGCATATCAGTAACAATCCCATACACATCCACCATACTGTCTCTTTCAATCTGGAAGATCAGGTGGTCAATGGCAATGAAGACCCCTGTTGCCACACCAGAACTGAAAAAAAAAAAAAAAAAAAAAAAAAATTAAAATTTGATACATTTAAAAGGACTCATATTTTGAAGTATTCTCAGACTCTTAGGTCTTTTTTTTTTTTCATGTGTTCATTTCTGCTACAAATCATTCCTCACAGGTTGTCAATCATCAGTTCATTTAGGAGACTGTGTTTAACATCTGTTTAATTCTGTTTATGTCAGATCTCATCACAGTGTAGTTTTAGTGTGTTTACCACCAGTGTTGAAATATGGCATTTGCATCTTTTTCCAAAAGAAAAGTGACTATAATGGCTGTGCAACTTGCCTTCTTCACCCAAGGTGAAGCTTCACCATGGTCTTCTGATACTTTACCTTATTAAAGGACTTCAGATTCTCTGACTCTACCTTGGCACTCCGATCCCCCTGGCTCTGCCTTGGTCTTCAGTCCCACTGGCTCTCCGTGGTCCCCTGTCTAACTGGCTCCTCTGGGTGCTCTGATTCACTGACTCAGCCGTAATTCTCCGTCCCACTGGCTCCTCTGGGTCTTCTGTCCCACTGGCTCCTTCTTGGTCCTCCACCCCACAATCTCACCTTGGTCCTCCATCATACCAGCTTCACCTTGGTCCTCCATCATACCAGCTTCACCTTGGTCCTCCATCCAACCAGCTCCATCTTGGTCCTCTGTCCCACCAGCTCTGCCTCGGTCCTCCTTCCCACTAACTCCCCATGGTCTTCCTTCCCACTGGCTTTCCTCGGTCCTCTGTCCAACCAGTTCTGCCTTGGTCCTCTGTCCCACTGGCTCCCCTTGGTCCTCTGTCCGACAGGGTCCTCAGTCCTCCATCCCACTGGCTCCCCTTGGTCCTCTGTCCGACAGGGTCCTCAGTCCTCCATCCCACTGGCTCCCCTTGGTCCTCTGTCCAACAGGGTCCCCAGTCCTCCATCCCACTGGCTCACCTTGGCTTTCCATCCTACTGGCACCACCTTGGTCCTCTGTCCTACTAGTTCCACCTTGGTCCTTTGTCCAACCAGCTCTGCCTTGGTCCTCCATCCCACCAGGTCCACCTTGGTCCACCATCCAACTAGATTCACCTTGGTCCTCTGTCCTACTAGTTCCACCCTAGTCCTCTGTCCCACTGGATCCTTTTGGTCCTCCGTCCAACTGGTTCCACGTTGGTCCTCTATCCAACCAGCTCTGCCTTGGCCCTCTATCCAACCAGCTCTGACTTGGCTCTCTTTCCCATTAGCTCCCCTCAGTCCTCCATCCAACCAGCTCCACCATGGTCCTTCTTCCCACTGGCTCAGCCTTTGTCCTCCGTCCAACTTCCCCCCTTTGGTCCTCAGTCCAACCAACTCCACTTTGGTTCTCAGATCCTTCAGCTCTGCTTTGGTCCTCTGATCTTCAGCCAAATCTCCAGTTTTTCTGACTTGTTCTTTACGGATCTGTTCCCTGTCCAAGGTCCTGGCCCTCCCTTCCTACTACACACAATTGCCCTCTATAGGCAACGCCCATTTGCCATGAATGATCTTTTATTTGTTATTCTCCTTGGCTCCTCTTTTATGTACTCTTTTTTAATTATAGAGCTGCACTTAGATCGTAATCACTTCTTATACTTCTCACACTTCTCACACTTCTCATGACAGTAATAAAAATTCATGAATGCTAGTTGATAAAACCCTCATATTTAGTAAGTTTACCTGCAATGCACCACAGCTGGAGAGTGGCGTGAGTACTGGTCCATGTGTTTTCTCACCAGGCGTCTGAAATCAATGAGGACTTCAGTGGTCTGTGGAACTCCATGATCTGGCCACGCCGTGAAGTGGAACTGGCCTATTTTACGAGTTTCTTCTGTTTTCACCTAGAGAATCATATTATCGAACATGAATCAGTCACATTATTGTGTATATTACTGATTGAAGCACAACAAAAAATAAATCATTGACTTCTGTATGCTACTGAAAAAAGAAATAGAGATATCAGATGCAAGAAGTGTTGCTTCACATTTTTGATTCCGAAGTCTCTTATGATCCAACTCTCCAGTTCTGTCTCTGAGGTGGTTGTCACAGAGATGTCATGATAATTATTAGTGCCAGATGGCCAGTACTTCTCACATTTCAGTACCTGGAGAAATTGACAGAATGCTGGTTAGCTTTATTCTGCATATAAATTTTCACATTTCACCACTTTTCAATGTGACTAATAATATTTCAATAGTAAATTTTGAAATCACTCATCCCTGCTTGTTGCATTTGGTCAGCATCACTATGGTGTAGATGTTCTTCTCCCAGATCATTCTCCAGAATTCATCCATCGTTGTGGGCAGTGGACACTGAGCAGCTATAAACTCTTCTCTTGACTTGTATCCCTGACCACAAAATGTTTCAAATGGAAAAAACATACACAAATGCAACATACAGAAGTCAAGTTGTGTTGAAATTTCTCTTTTGTATATGTACTCACTGGGACATAGCTGGCGTTGATGTAATCATCAAAGGTGCTGCCACATACTGATAACTTCACTCTTGAAGCATCATCTCAAGAAGACAAACAATACAATAAGTATCAGACTGTTATTCTATCAGTTATTAAGTGAGAATAGTCTGAGTACAATTTATGTATTTTCATATTCATTATTCAGTGTGAATTGGTACATATTATGTATTTTCATATTCATGCTATTTTTTGTATTCATTATATTTCTGCACTATAGTTCTGCGTATGAACATGCAGTTTTTTAGCGTAATGTGATTTTTCAAAGTTTAGTAACAAGTATATACAAAGGTGTTGAAAAGCGTCTCTTTTTTAATTGCAGTGAAGCAAGACACAACAAAACTAGCGGCGTACATTTTTTAGTGGCATTTTCATTGCATTGGTAAGAAAGTTCATTTCCAGATGGAAATTGCATGGCAGCCAGCTAATTGGATTTGAACTGTCCATTTTTTAAAAGTTCTTGCCACATGTCTGTACAATATGCAATAGTCAGTTTGCTTACAAGGTAAAACACTGCTGTCACGGTTCTTCTCCTTGTTTTTAATAGCAAGGGCAACGTTTTTGGACTGTGCTGTTCCAACAGATTTCAACACCTGCAACAATACAAACCACTTTCTCAATAACACTATTACGTCTGCACAGCTAGCAAGTATCATAAATCTTTGAAAATATTTTCTCTCTGTACCTCATACTCTTCAGCAAATCCATTTGCATTTTTCAGCTTAAAGTACTTTTCATAATCTTCTATTCTCATAGCAGTATTACTGTGTACCATGAAACAAAGAATCCATTGTGTAAAAAACATACAGGAAAGAATCACTTTACAACAAAAATCTGAAATAATAATAATAAAAAAACATTTTATCTCCGTAAACAGTAAGAAAAAAATTAATTTCTTACCAAATAAAAATATTTAACTATAAATATATAAAACAAAGTTACCAAAAAATGTGTAAAGGGATGTCAGGACTTTGTTCCTTTGTTTGTCTGGAACAGAGAGTAGTAGAAAAATGCTACTAAAATGAATCTGGATGACTTAACTTAAACTCTATCCAATCATCACTACTCTGATGGCATTGGCAACTCACCTTCTTGAACAGAGGAAGAGAATCAGAATGATGATGAAGAGAAACAAGACCACTGGCAAACCTACGCCAACAATCAGCCAAGTGTTAAAGATGGCAGGGGATTCTACATGAGAATATGGTAAAAAAAAAAAAAAAAAAAAATTAAATGTTCCCAATAGAGAAACAGCTCAGATGCCTCAAATATTATTGTAACTAATTTCATATAATTTTGTTGTTCATTCTTTAGGATCAGGGAAGAGTTCACTTTGAAATGGGTTTAAAAATAAATGAAAGAAAAAAAAGCCTTTATTGATTATAAGTCTATCAGATCACCAGTTACTCATTCTAGTGTAACATTCCTGTGTTTTGCACTGTTGTGTTCTGGACTAGTAGTTTGTAGTTTGCTCTGTTCCTGTTTCCAGGTCCCTCTTGTTAGTTTCCAGGTGTGTATACACACACACACACGCACGCACACACGCACGCACACACGCACGCACACATACATTAAATATGTATGTATGTATGTATGTATGTATATATATATATATATATATAACGAGAAAGAGAGAGAGAGAGTGAGAGAGAGAGAGCGAGAGAGAGAGAAAGAGAGAACTATCTGCACTTGTAATTACAAATTACATTGGCACACTATATATTTACTCTGTAACAAGAATTATGCATAAAAATTTGTACAAAAGGAAGAATAAAATATATAATAAAATTTATATATATATCATATATATATATTAAAATTTATATATATATATATATATATATATATATATATATATATATATAATTCTACATACTGGTATAGTTTGAGATGCAGAAAGTTTCTCCTTCTGTTGATTTATCTGCTGCCACAGCAGTGATGCAGAATGTGTAACTGACTCCAGCAGTCAGACCAGTGATGAGATAAGAAGTGTTAGTGGTTATTACATCCGTCCTTTTCTTAGTCCACTGAATTCTAAAAAAATCTCTATTTCCAGCTGGTTCATCCCATGTCAGAAACACAGCTGATGATGTGACTTCCGACACTCTGAGATTCCTGATCACATCTGGCTCTGTGTAAAAAAGGGAATAGGATTATTAATTCATAAGGCATTTGTAGTTAGTCTGGAACTCAGTGAGTCTGGTGCTTAAGATGTTGCTGTTTTTGGCTCAAAGCAAGTAAATATGAGATGGTTCTAAAGTTGAAGTTTCAGAAAATTAATTCAAAATTAACATCCCAAAGGATTCCACATGAGAATATGGTAAAATGATTAAATATGTTCCCAGTAAATATCATTATAATATTGATATTCGGGTCATAGAGATTACATTGTAATACATTAAATAATAATAATGATCAAATAAAGTCTTTATTGATTATATTAGCCCTATTAGATCACTTAAACTAGATGACATACTTGTATATATTGAGATGCAAATAGTTTTACCTTAAAAATTATATTATCTGGAAGTTACAATGATAGGCAACATTATTCTGATATTTATTTTTTAATATGATATTTGGACAGTGGTGGGCCGTCAGGGCCAACAAAGCCTTCTCTGCTGGCCTAAACACTATCAGAATCACTGACTTAGTTTTAATATATTTTTCTCTTAATGTGTATTAAATTAT
>CM077265.1:19154720-19339720 GCA_039654775.1 Spinibarbus caldwelli | reverse complement strand
ATGCAACGTGAGGGTTGTGCCCACTGAATTCCCACATCTCGCCAGAAGATGGCACCCGCAGCAGAATTGTCAGAATCATCCATTTTCCAAACCACAGATCCAATGTGTGTTTAAGCCTTTAATGACTGGTACAGCACATGAAAAGCACACAACTTCAGTTTTACAGTAAATGCGTCATTCATCTGCAAAAATGCCTCAAATAAAGAGTACATGAAAAAAAATAAATAAATAAAAAATTTCTACAAGCTAAACACTGCTGAAGTATTAATCAGAACCATTGAAAAACAGAGTTGAGACACTCCCATAGACTTCCATAGGAATTGAGGAATGCAGGAGTAATGCGTGTCATGGATCAACCAATAGTTCCCAACTACCACTAGTTCCAGCATTGAATCCCATTAATTTCAGTGTTTCATAAGCACACTCAGTGGTAAGTTGATGTAATTACTGCATTTTTTAACACATTAGTTGACCTCGCATAAATCTAGCCAGTAGTGGTAATTTATAAAGTGTGTTATAGTTAATGCTTAGTGTTAGATAATAGATAATTAGACTGTAATTGCAGTTAGATAACGTGATCAACACTTTAATAGCTACCAACACCAGATGGTAGTTGTCATATTTTTTAGTCTTTAGTCTTTTTTTTTTGCAATCTTTCTTTCCCTGTAGGAGGTCAAATAAGTTCCCATATCGAAACGGTTCACTCACATTATGTCAAGGTTTAGCTTGACATAATGTATTAAAAGAGCATATTTTGATTGACGTTTGCTGCAAAATGTTGCGCCAGGAATGTGGTTTGTGCAGGGCACTGATCCCTTGGAAAGCCCCTTGGTCAGACGGATAGATTTGGCACTGGTCTCCAGGAGGAAAAGGTAGTCACAAAAGATGCCTCCAATTGGGTTGTGGAGCTCTGTGCAATGGCAGACTGGCATTCATCTCTTGGATGAGCCTGGAGTAGTGCTGACATATCAACTGCCTGGAAATGATGGCAGTATTTCTGGTGCTCAGACCCTTCCTGCTAGACCTAATGGGGCACCTCATCTTGGTCCATTCAGTGATAGCCTACATAAACCACCAAGGGGGACTCAGGTCACAGACGCTCGGCCTTTTAAGAGGCCCCACTATGGTAGAATAGGTTGTTGGTTCCCCAGGATGGTACAGCCATTGTCAGAGAGGGACCTCCAACCTGAGTTGTGGAGCCTACATCTATGGCCCCTCAACATTAGTGTTTGCACCTTTGCGTCATGAACACCACTTCAGAGGCCATGAAACTATATAATAGTGAGTTTCGAAGGAGATTCAGGTGGCTGAATCTGCCTTGCCCCTACATGGTTCTGAACTGGGACTTCTCCACAGTTCTCAGGGCTCCTCAAGGCCCTTCGTTTGAGCCAATACATTCAGCTGAGCTACGGCCCCTTTTGCTTCCATCCTACTGGCTTTAGCATAGGTCAAGTGAGTGGGTGACCTGCAGGAGCTCTCTGTGAGTGTGTCTTGCCTTGAGCTTGGGCCAAAAGACAGCAAGGTCATCTTCAAGCCAAAGCAATGCTATGTGCATAAAGTGCTCTCCACTCCATTCAGAGGACAGGTCATTATCCTTTCTGCTCTCAGTGTTTCCGAGAATGAGCAGTGTTTACACTTACTCTGCCCAGTCTGGGCTCTCAGAGTATATGTGCTGCCTGTGATGAAGCAAAGATCATCCCACTGGATAGTGGATGTGATAGCTCTAGCTTATGCCTTTTTGGATCTACAATGTCTTATTGGGCTCCACCACCATTACTTTGATTGCAGGCTTGCAGGACAGCATTGCGTAGCTTGCCATGCTACTGTGCTTGCAGCTCTAATGAAATGGCACCTGGAAATTCAACACCAACTTAAATAGGTTAGATGCATAGATGCATTTCAATCAGAATCCAGCATTTCAGGAAAGGAAGGAGGAAAGGAGTTTTCCCCAACTTCCCCAACTAGCGTCAACTAAAATATTAGCGTCAACTCTTGAAGGACCAGCACCACATCCTCTTGTACCACTGTTTGAAGAATTTATCTTCCAGAATCTGGCAGTAAGTTTTGGAAGTTCATTTCTAGCCTGTTTCCTATCCTGAAAAGTCTGTTTAGCAGAGATGGAGTAAAAATGAACTCCCAGATCTTACTGCCTGATTCTGGAAGATAAATTCTTCAAACAGTGGTACAAGAGGATGTGGTGCTGGACCTTCAAGAGACCCTCTCAAGTTATCTGTCTATGAAGCATATATACAGGTGCATCTCAATAAATTAGAATGTCGTGGAAAAGTTAATTTCAGTAATTCAACTCAAATTGTGAAACTCGTGTATTAAATAAATTTAATGCACACAGATTAAAGTAGTTTAAGTCTTTGGTTCTTTTAATTGTGATGATTTTGGCTCACATTTAACAAAAACCCACCAATTCACTATCTAAACAAATTAGAATACTTCATAAGACCAATAAAAGAACATTTTAGTGAATTGTTGGCCTTCTCAAAAATATGTTCATTTACTGTATATGTCCTTAATACTTGGTAGGGGCTTGCTTTAATTACTGCCTCAATTCGGCGTGGCATGGAGGTGATCAGTTTGTGGCACTGCTGAGGTGGTATGGAAGCCCAGGTTTCTTTGACAGTGGCCTTCAGCTCATCTGCATTTTTTGGTCTCTTGTTTCTCATTTTCCTCTTGACAATACCCCATAGATTCTCTATGGGGTTCAGGTCTGGTGAGTTTGCTGGCCAGTCAAGCACACCAACACCATGGTCATTTAACCAACTTTTGGTGCTTTTGGCAGTGTGGGCAGATGCCAAATCCTGCTGGAAAATGAAATCAGCATCTTTAAAAAGCTGGTCAGCAGAAGGAAGCATGAAGTGCTCCAAAATTTCTTGGTAAACGGATGCAGTGACTTTGGTTTTCAAAAAATACAATGAACCAGCACCAGCAGATGACATTGCACCCCAAATCATCACAGACTGTGGAAACTTAACACTGGACTTCAAGCAACTTGGGCTATGAGCTTCTCCACCCTTCCTCCAGACTCTAGGATCTTGGTTTCCAAATGAAATACAAAACTTGCTCTCATCTGAAAAGAGGACTTTGGACCACTGGGCAACAGTCCAGTTCTTCTTCTCCTTAGCTTAGCAAGAGGCTTAACAAGAGGAATACGACAACTGTAGCCAAATTCCTTGACACATCTGTGTGTGGTGGCTCTTGATGCCTTGACCCCAGCCTCAGTCCATTCCTTGTGAAGTTCACCCAAATTCTTGATCCAATTCTTGAATCAATCCTCATAAGGCTGCGGTTCTCTCGGTTGATTGTGCATCTTTTTCTTCCACACTTTTTCCTTCCACTCAACTTTCTGTTAACATGCTTGGATACAGCATTCTGTGAACAGCCAGCTTCTTTGGCAATGAATGTTTGTGGCTTACCCTCCTTGTGAAGGGTGTCAATGATTGTCTTCTGGACAACTGTCAGATCAGCAGTCTTCCCCATGATTGTGTAGCCTAGTGAACCAAACTGAGAGACCATTTTGAAGACTCAGGAAACCTTTGCAGGTGTTTTGAGTTGATTAGCTGATTGGCATGTCACCATATTCTAATTTGTTGAGATAGTGAATTGGTGGGTTTTTGTTAAATGTGAGCCAAAATCATCACAATTAAAAGAACCAAAGACTTAAACTACTTCAGTCTGTGTGCATTGAATTTATTTAATAAACAAGTTTCACAATTTGAGTTGAATTACTGAAATAAATTAACTTTTCCACGACATTCTAATTTATTGAGATGCACCTGTATATATATATAAAAAATCAGTCTTCATGTATTCCAGAACAATATGTGATTATGTGATTCTTATTAAGTATATCATCATGTGATTCTTATTAAGTGAGGGTCATTTTTTTAGGATTTTTCTCTGAGAACCTGACACCTTTTACTTCTGGAGACTCCAGGTAGGTTGCAGTTTTGGAAATTGTGGCATTTTTAGACTAAATGGTTCCTGACAGTTTCACACCTAATTCTTCACTTTAATTCTTAATTCTTTTGCAGTTAACGTGTCTTTTCTTCTCGACCTGTTTTTTTCTCTTACCCTGCTGACCCAATAAGCATTTCGCTGTCCAATGGTCATGCCTTAACTTTGCAAATTCTAGTATCGCATTAGTATTGCATCCTTTCATGGGCCTTTAATAATTTTTTACTTTTCAGTCTGAGGTTAATCTCTTTTTGACTCATTTTATTTATAAAGAAAGCCTGCTTAATAATTATGTACATCTGAATATAAGGTGTTTTTCACTTCCAACCTTGATGGACAATTATATATCACTTATAAATGATTAAATACAAATTAATAGTAATTATTAAGATTGATGTGGTTTGGAATTGGTAAAATGTGCTTGAAAAAAAAAAAAGATCAGAATATCAACTTGCATAATTATGCACGCACTGTAAATGTTGGCGCATAGCACACACAAACTGTTAAGAAGCCAGTCCCAGTTCTACGGGGTGCAAAGCCCCCTCAAACAAAAGCAAGAGGCACACTCAGTTGAGGCTATAGAAATAGGATATTGGTGAAACAGATTTGGCAAATGCTCCAGTGCATATTTGTGCTCACGTTCATTGGAGCATCAAAGGTTTCTATTTACAACGTGTTTTTGCAGTACTGAGCAATGTAGCCAATCACGGAGATATCTGATGATTTCTTGAACGCAATGGCCAATCAGAGGTGTTTAAGTTAGACAGAATTCACTCACTGCCCTCAAAGAAAGTGTAGACGCGATGCAAATAAGACATTCTATGTGCATTGTAGACAGCTTCGTTTATAATAACAGAATTTTGTGAGATCGCAATTGACTGAAGTGGTGACAGCTTTTTAGTGATTATATAGATAGCGCTCTTTGAATGCTTTCTAGGCTATATGCTATACAATCCATTAAGAATAATAAAAAAAAGTGTTTTGGACACACACATGCTGCAAAGTTTCATGAATGACATCCACATATTTATGCGGGATTCATAGCAATGGATAGATGTGCATTGAGACTAGAGCACCCTCACTATTTCAGAAGCACCCTCAGTGATTTAATTCTGGAACCAGGCCTGTAAGAAGCACAAAAAAAGAAAGAAAATGGATTTCACTCCCAACAACAGTGAGGACGAGTTTGTTGTTTTATTAAAACAGGAAAGGAAAAGAAAAAAGACAACCTCCAAGAGTTTATTTGCAGGGTATACTGCTTATGTAGCCCCATAACAGTAGCCTATAAACTGTATATATACACTAATAATTACACAATATTGATAATCAGACAAGTCATATTTTTAATTAAAAAACATATATTATAAAAAATTACGATCAGATTGTATTTACAAAACCTGATGAACTGAATGAAAACTTTGGCATTTATTATGTTTAGCTCTGTTCATAGCTATGTTCAGTTATGATAGTCCCAAAGGCAGTTCTTGTCCTTCTAGAAGCAGAAGTGCACATTGCACTTGCTGGAAAGTGGCTGGCTGGTGGCATTCTGAAATGGAAAAAAAAACAAACACCGATTTAATCTCTATGCAAATTAATTCCAGTAATATTTACATGAGTTCACTCATTCCACAGAATTTACACAGTACTGTCTGTCTAGCTGTGACCTCTACTTATCCTACTAATAGCCCTTATACCCCCCACATTCCAGAACATTACCACCTGTCCCTCATGCAGCAAGTGGATATTTGGACAAACAAGCAAAGCCAGGACCAGTTAACTATATTTTATCAATGATAAGCTACAGATGGTTTCAAATATTGCTACACAAGTACTTTCAAATTCTTAAAGAAATAATTTATAACATAATTCAATCATTTAATATCACTAATTATTTAATGAGCATTACATTTTGATTCAAACTTAAAATGGTAACTTGTAACAAACTTGTAAACAAGTAAAACTTGCCAATGACCAAAAACAGTATGTTTCAATTAGTACTATTATTATTATTTTTTCACATGGAACTAATGAGAAGCACAATTTATCCATGTAATGTGCAAGGTGCACAGGCAAATTTTGTCTCATTAATCTACCAGTACCTTGATCTGCAGGATCACTACTAATAACTAATTACAGAATAAAATATTTTAGGCATTTTACTTACTTGAATGTTGATTCATCCAGACCAGTAAAACAAGATGATGAGCTTCAGGGCAAGTTTGTAGGTTGTGTGAATTTATGGCTAGATAAACAGGCCTATTTACAAAAAAAAAAAAAAAAAAAAAAAAAAAAAAATCCAATAGCATTTTATGCAATTTAGTGATATGCATTTTAGTGGGCTAAAATTAATGTTGTGGGCCTCACGGATTTAAGGTTTCAGTCTGTCAAACAGTAGTATTCAGGTAAAAATACTTAAACTCTAATTAAATGTAATGCATACTTTAGCTTAACTAAACTTGATGTGTTATCATTTATCATCTGATGCAAAAAAAAAAAAAAATAAAATAAAAAAATAAATAAATAAAAAAAGTAAAAAAAAAACCTAACAAATTCAAGTAAAATTTACACTACACAGCCTGTTAATAGCTGCACATGCACATTAGAATTGGTGCGCAGAGAAAGACCGCTGACAGGTTTGTTCTGCGGATGATTTTCTCCATGATGTAGGAGATTTAACGTAAAGAATAATATTAAACTACAGTAAGTGGTACAATATTAAAGTGTTAAGCCATTTAATAATGTTTGCAGTGAACTACATTTAACTCTTATTTAACTTTTTGAAATCATGTTGCAGGTTACCACCGGTTTCTTTATTATGGACCATGCTAAAAAAAAATCCAGCATTGCTGGTCACCAGCATAAGGTATGTTTTGCATGCTGGGACCAGCTTAGAATGCTGGTAGATCTTTTGGGTGTTTAACACTGTTTAACACTTGTGTTTAACACTACTCCATTTTCATATGGTCCCAATCGGTAGAATAAGAGTAACACTGAAGCAGTGTTGCAGTTAGTGAAATAAATTAGATTCATTTTACAAGACTGACCATTAGTGATGACACTTGCAGTTAACAAGCAGTCTCTGACATACACTCTTTAATACAATATTGCTTTATGATTTACATTTATACAAGAAACATTTTTTGTTATTTAAAATAAATGCTACTGTTGATACTATTTTATGAAATGCAGTGATAATAATTTCTAAATGTTTTAAAATTTATATATAGACATATATTTATGAGTAACAAATGTGAACTATTTATTTTATCTAACCATCAATCATCATACAAATTAATTCATGCTAAATAAAGAATTTGTCTTACCAGAAGAATGACAAAGAACAGAAGCACTGTGCCTTTACATACAGTTTTAAAAGAAAGATGTGCCATGTTATTTAATGGTTTCTGATAAGTTTATCTGCAACTTTTCTCAACAATGAACTTCTCTACAACCTCATTAAACTGATCACTGACGTGAGAGGTGTGAGCTCATGCTCAAGCTGTCACCAGAGTTAAATGTTACCATTATGTGAACAGTGTTAATGCTCCGTCTCTGCTTCACACGGCTGAACAGGTCGAGCATTATGAAACTCACTGCTTCACTACGTCACCAGAAACTAAAATAAAACTTATATAAAATACGATGAAGATTTGCGTAACATCATATTGAGTACGCACATAGCTGGAGAGTGAATCAACTCCAGGGTAAAGCTAAAAGTAGCCTAATGTTTAGTGTAATCTATAAACTACCAACATCATAAACCCGTCTTTTTAGGCAAGTACCAGATATGGGTGTTACGTAGGCTAACAAAATATTTTTAAAGGATTAGTTCACTCTAGAATTAAAATTTCCTGATAATTTACTCACCCGCAAGTCATACAAGATGTTTATGTCTTTCTCTCTTCAGTAAAAATTAAATGAAGGTTTTTGAGAAAAACATTCCAGGATTCCAGGATTTTCTCCATATATTGGCCTTCAAAGGGGACCAGCGGGTTGAATGTCCAAATTGTAGTTTCAGCACAGCTTTGAAGGGCTCTACATGATCCCAACCGAGGAATAAGGGTCTTATCAAGTAAAACAACTGGTCATTTTCTAAAATGAAAAGAATTGGTCCAAAGTCAGAGTTGGAAATGTCTTGAAAAAAATAGAGTATCTTTTTCCAAAAAATTTGCATGAATGCAAATTGTATAACATCCAAGGTACACATTTCTAGCAATTGTGAAGTTAATTTTCATTTTGTATTTTCAGAAAGTTTTGGAATATTTGTCCTCTCCTCTAATTTGTCACTACCGAAACACAGTAATAATAATTTAATTAGAAGGGTTATACTGACCTATTAAGATTTTGGTTACATCTACATTATATATATATATATATATATATATATATATATATATATATATATATATATATATATATATATATATATATATATATATTGCTATTTTATTTAAAAAATAGAGGTAAATCAATAAAAATTTAATTTTTAACAATATTTCAAGTGTAATTTATGAGATTTGTTGTATTTTGAATTTATTTTTTCTTTGTAAAAGGCAAAAATTATCATAACATACAATTCAGTATACTTTATTTTTGACAACACATCCCATGTTTCGTTTGTGAAACATACTAAAATACAAAAAAAATTGCATAACTGTACTAAAATCTCTAAAACTTTTGTTTATTTCCCCCAAATATAAGGCTTATGCTTTTCCTTTTGTCACTACCGAAACAATGATGACATGTTTCGATCGTGACTGTTTTGGTAGTGATAATTTTATGGGATACCACCCAAAAAAACAAACAAACAAAGATGTCACTACCGAAACTCCACCAAATGTTTCGGTGGTGACAATTTCAGATACTTTTGAACCTAGCTCAAAGATGCTAATCAGTACATGGTTAGCTAGCACAGTTCTGAACAGTAGTACACATTTAAAAACTAAATGTTATGGAATAACTCCCAAAAAAGTGTGCTTAATTGCAGAAAAAACATGTTCGGTAGTGACGTTCCTTAAAGATACACACAGATTTTTCAGACTTTTGAACACATTTACCTCAAAATGATGGGGTCTGTCTACTCACCATGTAGCTATGAGAGAGAGTGGCACATAAATATTTCCTGATCATAAATGTAGGGGTGTAGTTAAAATAAGTCTCAGCCAGTGGACTAAGACATACATTGTTTCGGTATTGACATGAAAATGCGGGACACACATTTTTTTTTTTTTTTTTTAAACATAAATTTACATAATTTACAAAGAAAATATAAAATAAATATTTTTTTAACTTCACTTTTGTTGTTTAAAAGATACTTTTAAAAACAACAATGCAAAAAAAAAAAATAAAAATAAATAAAATAATAATAATGAATAAATACAAAAAAAATATTTCAATATAATTTTCATAAGTTGAAATTTAGGGTTTAGAGGTTAGGGACAGCCACCTCCCAATTGAAAGTACCCAATAAATTATGAGTGTATATATATTAAGCTTACTAATATTTTAAATATTATTGTGGGTTTCAACAGATAATAGAAGGATCTTAGTAAACATCTAAGATTTGAATACTTAAATGCTTTTTAAATGTGTTTCTTGGTTGTGGGACAGCAGTTTGGACCAAGTCCATGACTTCACGCATTACGTAGTCACGTGGGTAAGGTCACGCGTGACATAGGTGGAAGTATCGACCCAGTGTTTACAAGTGGAGAAGGAGAACCGTTCAAAAATTGGTGTATGTTAACCTTAAGGGCTGCTTATCAGGGAGGCTCACAGAGAGCCTTAAAATCTTTAGCACTTAGAGAGTGAAGTACTCAGAATAACGATCCTCTAGAGTGAGAGGAGTACTGCCGCACTTAGCCTTGAGGGCAGCTCATCAGGGATGCTCACAAGAGCCGTAATTTAGAGAGCGTAACTCTCTAAAATGAGAGTAGTAGAAACCTTGCTAAAACTATGTGCAAAAAAGTTCTTGGGAGTAAGCACTCAGTATTATGACCCTTGAAATATTTGCAGTAAAACATGCTCACCACCTCTAGGGAAATCTACTGAAAAAGTCACTACCTGAACGAGCTCCAAAGCCTTTAGTATCAAGTAGGGTAAAGGGAAGCTTTACAACTTGGTACTCAGGATATTGTAAAACAGTCTATAAGGAGGCCTACAGAAGGCCTAGCAACCTGATATTGTAATATGAAAATTTTTGGCTGGCAGCAATTTGACAAGGAGGGTCCTGAAGTCGAAGAAGTGGATGATATACTCTTCCAGTGCCCTTTTATACAATGGTCACTCCGGCAGTGACATCATAGGTTGTCGCCGGCCAATGTTATTGATGTGTTTAGATATGTGCTTTAGACACCTGTCACACTGACGGCGTTCCTCATAGCAACCACTAGAGGACGAGGCATGAGTTCCCTTGAAAGGGCAACAATTTGATATTGTCGTGAACCCTACAGGGAACAGTGGTGCAGCTGCGTACTCATAGGTGGAGCATGTGTAAGGCTGGAGAAGACTTAGCAAAAATGCCACCAAACTGGACAAAATTTCTAGGCAAATTCTCACTTTCTTTATATGATTTATTTGCTGTTTGAATAACTGTGGAAATGAAAATGTTATGATTAGCAACATACATGTTTTTATTATATTATGATCACATTAAATACAAATTCAGTCCTATTAAAGGATTAGTTCACTCCAGGATTACAATTTCCTGATAATTTACTCATCCCCATGTCATCCAAGATGTTTATGTCTTTGTTCCTTCAGTCGAAAAGAAATTAAAGTTTTTGAGGAAAACATTCCAGGATTTTTCTCCATATAGTGGACTTCAATAGGAGCCAATGGGTTGAAGGTCCAAATTGCAGTTTTAATGCAGCTTCAAAGGGCTCTACACAATCCCAGCCGAGGAATAAGGGTCCCATCTAGTAAAACGATCATTTTTGTAAAAAAAAATAAAAAAATAAAAATAAAACTTTTTATACTTTTTAATCACAAATTCTTGTCTTGCATTAGCTCTGTGATGCACGTCCACATCTTTATGTAATCAGATTGGAAAGGTCACGTTTTTTTCCGAGGCAAAGACATCTGTTGTGAAACATCAGACAGAGTGGGATCCATTTGCAGCTCTTTATTAGAATAGTCAGATGAAACAGAGTAAATCACCAGCAACGGAAACAGCGTAGGCTAGGCAGATAAGTAGTCAAACAAACAGGCAGAATAATCAGGGTAGGCGGCAATAATCAGAGTCCAGGGAAAACAGTCCGATTCGGGGCAACCAAAGAAGAATCACAGGGTCGGAGATCAAGGCAGAGGTGGCAACAGGAAAAACAAACATGGGTAGAAACACTCAGTAGTGACAGCTTTCGACTTTTCAAGACTTCGCAGTGAGTGCATGGAAGTGTGCTGCTTATATGTGGGTGTGTGAATGAGGTGCAGGTGTGGCAAGGCAATCAGGCCCAGGTATGGGGGATGATGGGAAATTGAGTCCGAATGGAAGTTAAAATTCAGGGGACGGTTCCCTCTGGTGGTGCAGAGGGAGCGGTACGGGAGCTTTGATCGTAACAGAGCCCTCCCCCTCCGAGCGGCTCCTAACGCGAGGAGGCAGACGATGCCGGGGTCTTCCACAAGGTCGAGGGGCCGGCTTCTCCGGGTGCGATCGGTGGAATTCCTCTGTGAAAGTGGGGTCCAGGATATCACCTGAGTTAAGCCAAGATCGCTCCTCTGGACCGAACCATCCCAATCGACCAGATACTGTAATGCACTACCCTGGCGTCTGGAGTCTAGCAGTTCATGCACTCGATATGCCTCCTCTCCGTCGACCAGGATGGGTGGGGGAGTTTGTGGCTTGGCACCCTCCTCCGGCAACCCTCTCGGACCACCAGCGGGTTTCAGCAGGGATACATGGAAAGTGGGAGAAATGCGGTAATTAGAGGGCAATTCTAACCGAAATGATACAGGGGTAATTTGTTTGGAAATTTTGAAGGGCCCAACATACCTGGGACTGAGTTTCTTGCAAGGAAGTCGGAGGCGAAGATCCCGGGTCGAGAGCCAGACCCATTGCCCTGGTTGGTAGATGGGACCCGGTCGTCGATGTCGATTGGCCTGAAGTTCCTGGCGCCTGACGGCCCACAGAAGATGGGTGTGAGCTCGGTCCCAGACTTCCTCATTGTGCTGTAGCCATTCAGTAATCGAAGGCAGCTTGGTGGGTTCTCCTGACCAGGGGAACATTGGTGGTTGGAAACCGAGAATACATTTGAAAGGGGTCATACCTGTAACTGGTTTGGTCAGGGAGTTTTGAGCGTATTCTGCCCACATTAAATATCGACTCCATTCAGTCTGTTGTTGCTGGCAGTAGGAGCGAAGGAAGCGAATGACCTCTTGGTTAAGACGCTCGGTCTGACCGTTGGATTGTGGATGGTAACCTGACGTGAGACTGATATTGACATTTAGACTTTTGAAGAAAGCGGCCCATACCCTTGAGGCGAATTGGGGGCCTCGATCAGAGACAATGTCGTCAGGTAGACCATAATAGCGAAACACCTGATTGCACAGTAATTCGGCTGCCTCAAAAGAAGTAGGTAGTTTAGGCAATGGTATGAGGCGGCAGGCTTTGGAGAATCGATCAACAATGGCGAGAATGGTGGTGTTACCGTGAGAGTTGGGTAGGTCTGTGATGAAATCAATGGCAATGTGTGACCAGGGGCGTCGAGGCGTGGGTAGTGGTTTTAATAGGCCGGCTGGAAGTTGTCTGAGTGATTTGGTGGTGCTGCAGATGTTGCAGTTGTGAATGAATTTGGTCGAGTCTGTCAAAAGTGTGGGCCACCAGAAGCGATTCCGCAGAAGATGTTCAGTAGCCATGATTCCAGGGTGGCCTGAACTGGGGCTTGCGTGGACTTGAGTGAGTAGTTGCTGACGGAAGGGTTCTGGAACGAATACCAGGTCGGCGGGACACTCTGGCGGTGGTTGAGTCTGCTGATTGGCGTGGGTGATCTCAGTCATTATATCCCACTGAACGGGAGCTAGTAGGATTCTTTCGGGGAGGATGTTCTCGAAGGGGCCTGAGAGATTCACATTTTCAGTTTGACGGGAGAGTGCATCAGCTTTAGTGTTCTTGGTGCCAGGTCGGTAGGTTACTGTGAAGTGGAAACGAGTGAAGAATAGTGCCCATCTGGCCTGTCTGGGATTTAAACGTTTGGCTGAGCGCAGGTATTCCAGGTTTTTGTGATCGGTGAGAATAAATGGGACAATAAATGGGTGTGCGGCCCCCTCCAGCCAATGCCGCCACTCCTCCAATGCTAGCTTCATAGCCAGTAGCTCACGATTTCCCACATCATAATTCCGTTCAGCAGGAGAGAGTTTGCGGGAAAAGAAGGTACAAGGGTACATTTTAGCGGGTTCACCATGGCGTTGTGATAGTACGGCTCCCACCCCCGTATTAGAAGCGTCGACCTCAACGATGAACTGGCTTTCTGGGTCAGGATGTCGAAGGATGGGTGCGGTGGTAAAGCATACCTTTAGTTCCTTAAACGATTGGAGAGCCTCAGGGGTCCAGGCTAGGTGAGATGTGTTGCGCTTAGTCATGTCAGTGAGCGGAGAACCGATGGAGCTGAAGTTCCTGATGAAACGTCGGTAGAAGTTAGCAAACCCCAGGAAACGTTGTAATTCTTTTACTGTCTGAGGCTGTGGCCAGTCGAGTACTGCCTGAACCTTCTTATCCATAGCGACCCCGTCTTGACTAATTACGTAACCGAGGAAAGAGGTGTTGGTCCGATGGAACTCACATTTCTCTGCCTTTACGTAAAGCTGGTGCTGTAGTAACCGCTTCAGAACTGATCGGACGTGTCGTACATGTTCCTCTTGGGTATTGGAGTAAATCGGTATGTCGTCAATGTACACGATTACCCATCTGTCCAACATGTCACGGAAGATGTCATTCATGAAAGCTTGGAAGACTGACGGACTGTTCGCAAGCCCGAAGGGCATAACCAGGTATTCGTAGTGCCCACTAGTGGTAGAGAAGGCTGTTTTCCACTCGTCTCCTTCACGGATGCGAATCAGATTGTAGGCGTTGCGTAGGTCAAGTTTGGTGTAGTATTTCGCTTGCCACAATTGTTCGAGGGCCGCAGGGACGAGTGGTAGAGGGTAGCGAAATTTCAAAGTGATATCGTTCAAACCTCGATAGTCAATGCATGGTCTGAGGCCCCCATCTTTCTTCTTCACGAAGAAAAACCCCGCGGATGCTGGAGAGGTGGACGGCCTGATGAACCCCTTGGCTAATTCCTCCTGTATGTAGGCTTTCATGGACTCCGATTCTGGATGGGACAGAGGGAAAATCCATCCCTTGGGTGGAGTGGTGCCGGGTTGGAGATCAATTGCGCAATCGACTGAGCGATGAGCGGCGAGCTGTAAGGCTTTTTTCTTGCTGAAGACTTCTATGAGATCTGTGTACTTGGGGGGTAAGTTGAGTGTGTCTGCATTCGAAGTTGTGGTAGCCGGGGTTGTGTTGGGTTTTTTGGTGATTTTGGACAGACAACGTTCTTGACATGCTGGTCCCCATTCTGTAATCTGTCCCTCCCTCCAGGATATTTGTGGGTCATGGGTTCGAAGCCAGGGAAGACTGAGCATCAGCGGGTGGTTAGGTGACTGTATAATGTAGAATTTAATTTTTTCAGAGTGTAGAGTTCCAATGTGCAATATTACAGGTTCGGTGAGATGAAGAATCTTTCCCTTGCCCAGGGGACGGCCGTCTAGCGCCTCCACTGCCAAGGAAGAGTTACAGGGGGTTAGTTTCAAGTGATGTTGATCGACGAACTCACTGTCTATGAAATTTCCAGCTGCTCCTGAGTCTAGAAGTGCCATGGTATTAATTACTTGGTTCTGAGAGATTAATTTGACAGGTAGTTTAATACTAGATTCAGAACTGTTCGAGCGGGTAATGTCACCCACCAAGCGTTGATCCGATGATGGCCGAACGGGACAAGTGCTCTTCATATGGCCCGCCTGGCCGCAGTACAGACAGAGTTGGTTTTGTACGCGGCGTTCTCTCTCCTCAGGAGTGAGGTGAGTGAATCCTAATTGCATTGGTTCAACGGCATCTTGAGGTTTGGGTGGTGAGCGAAGTGCAGATCGTGTGGTGCGCCGAGAGCGGATCAGATTATCTATGTGGATGGTAAGTTCGATAAATTGGTTCAGGGTTTTCCCTTCGTGGCGACAAGCCAGCTCAGATTGCAATTCGATGTTCAAACCTTTGCGAAACAACAGTTTCAGTGTATCCTCCACCCATGTAGTTTGTGCCGCCAGAGTGCGGAATGACAGAGCATATTCAGCCGCAGTTCTCCTGCCCTGTGAGAGTGTTAACAACTGCTCGCCCGCGCCTCCTCCCTCAGTTGGGTGTTTGAACACCTTCTTGAAGTGTTGGAGGAATGAGTCAAAGGTAGGGAAGGCTGAACCATCGGTCCTCC
This sequence comes from Spinibarbus caldwelli, assembly GCA_039654775.1. NCBI lineage: Eukaryota > Metazoa > Chordata > Actinopteri > Cypriniformes > Cyprinidae > Spinibarbus > Spinibarbus caldwelli. Next base: position 19,324,298 of record CM077265.1, on the reverse strand, counting down.
ATACCGCAGTAGCCCAGTCCAGAGCTTTGCCGGTGAGTAACGAACACACGAAGGCGATGAGACTGGATTCAGTGGGGTAAAGTGAAGGTTGTTGGTTGACAAAGAGCGAGCATTGCAGCAGGGAGCCTTTGCATTTAGTGGGATCACCGCCAAATTTCTCAGGAAAGGCGAGTCGTGGGCTGACAGAGGGAGTTTGCATGACAGGAGGGTTGTTTGGAACAGGTGGCGGGTTGGCAGCGGCCTGTGGTTGAACCATGTGCAGACCTCGCAGAGCTGTAACAAGCTGCTCGGTGAGTTGTGCAGCTGATGTTGATGCTGAGCAAGTTGCGAGGCTTGAGCTGTGAGTTCGCTGTGTCAATGCTGCTGGATCGCTGTGTGGCGAAGTCTTCTGTTGTGAAACATCAGACGGAGCGGGATCCATTTGCAGCTCTTTATTAGAATAGTCAGACGAAACAGAGTAAATCACCAGCAATGGAAACAGCGTAGGCTAGGCAGAGACTTAGTTAAACAAACAGGCAGAATAATCAGGGCAGGCGGCAATAATCAGAGTCCAGGGAAAACAGTCCGAGTCGGGGCAACCAGAGAAGAATCACAGGGTCAGAGATCAAGGCAGAGGTGGCAACAGGAAACACAAACACGGGTAGAAACGCTCATTAGTGACAGCCAGGGCAAATCAAGATTCGCAGTGAGTGCATGGAAGTGTGCTGCTTATATGTGGGTGTGTGAATGAGGTGCAGGTGTGGCAAGGCAATCAGGCCCAGGTATGGGGGATGATGGGAAATTGAGTCCGAATGGAAGTTAAAATTCAGGGGACGGTTCCCTCTGGTGGTGCAGAGGGAGCGGTACGGGAGCTTTGATCGTAACAACATCTTTTTGGTTTTAAAAGATTTAAACATCCAGGATACTCACATGAACTGACCATTTTAAACAATATACAGATACAAAGACATATAAATATGTGTCATTTAAGCTTGTAGTGCTCCCCTTGCTCTAGAGTGTCGTTTCACTGAGTGATTTGATCCTTAAGGCCTTGAGCGTTGTAATACTCCCCATGTTGAGAGGGTCATATTAGCTATGTTTCCATCCACCTATTTTTATGCGCATTTTGGACTATCGCATAAAAAGTTCGCTGGATGGAAACGCCAAGATGCGCATAAATTCAGAAAATGCGCATAAGAAAATTATGCGCACAACTGAGTAGGATAAACTTTTTATCCGATAAGAAAAAATGCGCATAAACTTCGATGGAAACACATTTACCGAATAAATTCCTCCATGCGCATCAAAAAAGTCATGTGACTTTGCGCTATGAGACGGGATAACTTAATTAATCAGCTGACTGATCTCGTTCACAGCATATATAAGTTGTTGTAGTGACTCTGAAAAGCCTGAGCAAAGTCTGTCATCAAAGTATTTCTGTATAATTGTCTTACACGACTGTGTTCCCAAACAGCAGCATCCTCCGAACGCAGTGACAGCATTTATTGTGTTATGTCTGCTCTCTCTGAGGCACAAGTAATTTATATCCTATATGAAAATTATTATATTCAATGGCTTCTCCTATATTTTTAGTGATATTTAGTGCCACAGTTTACCAGGAAGTGACGATTTTGTTCTCTTTGACTCGTTGGATGGAAACGATGCTTTATTCGCATATGTTTTATGCGATATTCCAGTTTTGCGCATAATTTAAATTCGAATCTTTGGATGGAAACATAGCTAATGATTGAGTGTTTGTTCCCGAGAGCTCTCATTATGCACATTGGTGAGCATGGTCAGTACTCCTCTCACTTTAGAGCAGGGGTGTCAAACTCAAACCCTGCACAGTTTAGATGAAACCCTAATTAAACACACCTGATCCAGCTAATCAAGTCATTAAGGCTTATTTGAAAACTACATGGTATGTGAGTTGGAGCAGGGTTGGAACTAAACTCTGCAGGGCTGCGGCCCTCCAGGAACTGAGTTTGACACCCCTGTTTTAGAGAGTCATTATGCTGAGTACTCCCAATTGACTCCCGGTGGTGCTGCTCGGCGGGTGACATGGACACACACACACTCGCGCTGCTGTTAGTTTGTATGTTTGTTTGTTTGAAACAGTCTGTTGTTTGTTTGATTTTTGTATGCTCAATTTGTGAGCATTTTTGTATGCTCTGTTTATGATTTACTTGATCGGGATAACGACTAGATGCGGCGTGTGTCTTAGGACTTTTTTTGTTGGCAATGACGCTTCCGTGTGAACTTTTCTCCACCTCCAAAACCAGTGGGAACCGGGCACTAATTTACTCGAGGGAGGCATTCCTGTCTCTGCCAAGGTGCGGAGATGCAGCAAACCTTTCCCTAATGCTTATTGAAAGTTTGCTGGAGGGTATGAGAAGGAAGTGTATGACAGCGGCTAAGGAAAAGAGGCAGCCATCTATGATTCTGAGTAATGTGAGGTCGCTCAGGAATAAAATGGATGAACTTCGAACTATAACAAGAGGATGCTTCGAGTCTTGCATTGTGCTCTTTACTGAGACATGGTTACATCCAGAGATTCCCGACGGTTTTATTGGAATAGAGAGGCTCTCACACATTTGTTCCTGTGTATTTCACACGTGAGGATCAGTGTCGACTGCGAGCGACTTGATCTTCTTCTGTGGGTCTGAGGGAGAAGATGTCGCTGATGACGCCATGTCGTTGACAGCTTCAGATGTTGAAGAGTGGATGTGTTCCAGGAAAGACCCCAGCTCCCTCCCTCCAAAGCAACAAACACGGCCCAGCGAGGACAGTGAGCTGATCCACGGCTGACGCTTGGACAAGTTGGCTACTGAAGAGCCCACCTATGGCCACTTAGACGAGTGGTACCTGCAATGATGGTGTCAACAATACTCTCAACAATGGTCCACCCTGTTCTTCCCGGAGGTTCACGACGAACTCACCAGGATGTGGTGCGGCCCCTATTCAGCACATGTTCTTTCCTCCACTTCTACCGTGCTCACCACTGTTGACGGCACTGAATAAAGAGGTTATTGCAAGCTTTCCCCTTTTGAAGAGGGGGTCACTGCGCATCTCTCCGCAAGGATTTTTCAGTGGCTGGCCGGGTTGGCTCAGCACTTCAGCCAGCCCAGTGGCTGGTACAAGTTGCCAGAAGGCTCCATCCTCCCAGCAGCCTGCAAAGCCCACGTCACCTTCGGCCCAGCCCCAACCTAAATCTGCTCCTGGGCTTCAGCAGCACCCTCAGATGGCTAGATGCTTCCCATTTCCTAAGGTCCAAGGTTGCTGCCCCAGAGTATTGATGGACCCTGAGCCTCAGAATCCGTTCTGATCCCAATGTAGAGAGGAAGAGGAGAGGGTCAGTTCCAAGGCCTGACTACCCTGAAAGAAGTCTTGCACATGCTCTCAATTCCCCTGTATTACTCTGGGCTGTGTAAGCTCTGTTCAGGCTGGGCCCATCCTTCTCACTCAGTATACGCCCAAGCAAACTACTGCTGTGAGAGAGGACCCAAATACTCAAAAGAGCACTTCTCCTCTTCCCACTATTCTGAGCATCAGTTCCCTGCCTCCTTGCGGCGACCTGCCACTCGAAAAATTCAGACCACTTGCTGTCCGGCTCCAGGCTTGTAAAGCCATTCCGGATGTGAGTAAGCTGGGTTCTAAAAATCATAAAGCGGGGCTACTTGCTCCAGTTCGCTGCTCACAGGCCTCCTTGCTTCAGAGGTATTATCCTAACTTTGGTATGGGACAACGATGCTCACGTTCTCTGGTCCGAAGTGCAAATTCTTCTTGCAAAAGGAGCCATAGAAATGGTTCCTCTAATGAACAGCGACTCAGGCTTTTACAGACACTACTTCCCAAAAAAGATGGTGAGTTCAGGCCCATCCTTGATCTCAGGCAACTGAACCATGCGCTTATGAAACGACCATTCAAGAAGCTGACTTTGAAGCAGATCCTCGTGCAAATATGCCTCGGGACTGTTTTTTTTTTTTAATCAGTGGATCTGAAAGATACTTACTTTCACATCTAGATAGACCTTCATCACAGAATAGATTCAGGTTCGAGGGAGTGGCTTATCAGTATACAGTCCTACCTCTGGCCCCACACACTATTATGAAGTGCGTGGATGCAGCTCTTTCTCCTCTGAGACAGATGGGAATATGAATTACCTTGACGATTGGCTTATGTTAGCCAGATCGGAACAGGAACTCATAGGTCACAGGTCAGTGCTGCTCAGCCACCTGGAATGGCTTGGGCTAAAAATCAATTTAGCCAAGAGCAAGTCATCTACCTGCGGACAGTTATCGATTCAGCCCAAATTACACTGCCCTGGTTACACTGGAACGCTCCATGATAATTCAACAGCTAGTGGCATCATTCAGACTTGGGACTTAACGTCCCCTCAGAGTTTTCCAGATGATGGTCATCTTGATGTCAGCTGTTTCCTCTGTGAGTCCTCTGGGCCTGCTTCACATGCGGCCCCTCCAAAATTGGCTCAAGGCCCGGGTACCGTCCCATGTTTGGCGCCTGGGATGTTTTCATCTCAGGGTAACCGAACTGGGAAGAGCTGTGATCCCTTGGAAAACATCTCGCCTGTTTCTGTCAGGTGTCCAGTTTGGACTGACCTCCAACAGGCAAGTGCTCACGACAGATGCCTCCAACACGGGTTGGGGAGCACTGTGTGAGGGCAGACCGGTGTTCGGCTCCTGGTTCCCTGAATTGATTCAGCTGCTATCGGCAGCCCCTGTCCAATACTATTGAGGACAGACCTCCTCTCTTAAGTGAGAGGAATGATTTGGCATTCCCCGGCCTGAGCTGTGGAGCTTTCATATTTGTCCCCTCAACGGGAGTCTTTAAAAAAAAATGGTGTAACAATGCTGCGGTAGTGACAAAACACTGTTCATCACTGGTGGAGTTTATGGTTGTGAAGTGTCGACCATTCTATCTGCCGCAGGAGTTCACGGCCATTGTTATTGTCGCGGTTTACATTTCACCGTGTGCAAACGCTAAGGACGTGCTTCGTGAACTGTACAGCGCCATCATTGAACAACAAACAAATAACCCCGACGGCTTTTTCATCATAGCCGGTGACTTCAACCACGCAAACTTAAAGACAGTTTTGCCAAAGTTCTACCAACATGTGAACTTTGCAACAAGGGGAAACAACACACTGGACTTTGTTTACACAACAGTCAAGAACGCATACAAAGCTGAACCCCGCCCCCACCTCAGGTACTCAGACCACATCTCTGTTATGCTAATCCCAGCATATAGACCACTTCTGAAACTAGCCAAACCGGTTCAAAAGCAGATCACAGTATGGCCAGAAAATGCTACCTCAGCACTGCAGGACTGCTTCCAGGACACAGACTGGAACATGTTTAAAGAGGCGGCCACTTACAACAACCACACAGACCTACAGGAGTACACTGAAACTGTGACTGCTTGCATCAAAAAGTGCACAGATGATGTGACAGTCACCAAGACCATCACCACACGTGCCAACCAGAAGCCATGGATGACAGCAGAGGTTCGTGGGCTGCTAAAGACCAGAGATGAAGCTTTCAGATCAGGAGATAAAGTAGCCCTCAAAACAGCAAGAGCCAATCTGTCCCGCAGCATCAAAAATGCAAAACGGTCATATGCTCAAAAAATCAACAATCACTTCACAGACAGCAGAGACACTCGGAGTCTGTGACAAGCCATTCAGACCATCACAGACTACAAGCCCCCGCCACAGGCCTGTGATGATGACACATCCCTCCCAGATACACTCAACCACTTTTATTCACGGTTTGAAATGCAGAATGACACACCTGCACAAAAACTGCCCACACCTCCCAACGACCAGGCGCTCTGTCTGTCTCCAGCCGACGTAAGGAAGACCCTATCTAGGATTAACCCACGCAAGGCTGCGGGTCCCGACAACATACCTGGCCGTGTACGGAAAGACTGTGCTGCACAGCTGACGGATGTCCTAAAAGACATCTTCAACATCTCGCTGAGCCAGGCAGTTGTCCCCACATGTCTCAAATCCACAACAATCATACCGGTACCAAAGAAATCACCTGTGTCCTGTCTAAATGACTACCATCCCATAGCACTGACTCCAATCATAATGAAGTGCTTTGAGAGGTTAGTCATGCACAACATCAAAACCAGCCTCCCCAACACACTCGATCCGCTCCAGTTTGCATACCGCCCAAACCGCTCCATGGACGATGCAATTTCCTCCACCCTCCACCTGGCTCTTACCCACCTAGAAAACAAAAACTCTTATGTTAGAATGCTGTTCATTGACTTCAGCTCAGCATTCAACACAATAACCCCACAACAGCTCATAAATAAACTAAACCTGCTGGGCCTTAACAATTCCCTCTGTAATTGGATTCTGGACTTTCTAACCGGAAGACCTCAGTCAGTCCGTGTCGGCCACAACACCTCGAGCACTATCACACTGAGCACAGGTGCCCCACAAGGCTGTGTGCTCAACCCGCTGCTCTTCACGCTGCTGACCCACGACTGCACTGCCAAGACCAGCTCCAACCACATCATCAAGTTCGCTGATGACACAACAGTGGTAGGTCTCATCAGCAACAACGATGAAACACACTACAGAGAGGAAGTGGCACAGCTGGCGAAATGGTGTGGTACTAACAACCTGTCCCTCAATGTGGAGAAGACAAAGGAGGTTGTGATGGACTTCAGGAGAAACTCCGCTGATCACCCCCCACTGACCATCGACAGCTCGCCTGTGGAGAGAGTCAGCAGCACTAAATTCCTGGGGGTGCACATCACAGAGGACCTCACCTGGACCACCAACACCATGTCACTCTCCAAGAAGGCACAACAGCGCCTACACTTTCTCCGCCGGCTGAAAAGAGCAAGTCTCCCTCCACCCATCCTCACCACTTTCTACAGGGGCACCATTGAGAGTGTGCTGACCAGCTGTATCAATGTTTGGTACTGGAACTGTACTGCAGCAGACCGCAAGACCCTCCAGCAGACAGTGAACACAGCTGCAAAGATCAACGGTGCCTCTCTCCCCTCCATCCTGGACATTTATCTTACACGATGCTCCAGCAAAGCCAACAGTATCGTGAAGGAATCCACACACCCCTTCCACAGTCTCTTCCAGCTCCTACCATCAGGTAGACGGTACCGGAGCATCAGAGCCCGCTCTGCCAGACTGCTCAACAGCTTTTTTCCCCCAGGCTGTGAGAGCCCTGAACTCAAATCACCCCGCCCCTCTCTGAAACCCCATACAAACCCCCTACCTCCTGAAACATGGACCATCTGAAACTTATGGAACTTTGTTTGTGCAATCAAAGGGTGCTACAGGTGAGTGGGCCTGTACAAACCACCTGTAGTAGCACACTCTCCTCCTCTATGCACACTAGTCACTTTTCACACACACTGCTGTGTGTACACAAATCCCACAAAAAGACTCAGTAATATATGTATGTTTACATGCTCATGCACTACAAATCATCCTGCACTGTTCCCCAGCCAGCCGCTTGAACTCACAATGTCTCTCTTTGCACATGTACAGTATTTATCTGAAGCATTTGTATAGTTTGTATTTTTTAGTTTATATATATAGGTAAATTTTTTATATAGATAGTATATTTATAGTCAAATCTATCAGTAGGATAGTTTGTGTATAGGTTTATATTGTTTTACTTCATTGCTGCATGCCTGTATTTATGTAGCACCGTGGTTCTGTGAGGCACGACATTTCATTCCACTGTATGCCCCCGCATGTAGCGGAATGACAATAAAGCTCAACTTGACTTGACTTGACTTACAGCCCCCCCATGAGTGTGACTAATACCATTTTAGAGTCTCTGCACCCTTAAATGGTCAGTCTTTTCTGACTGGTCAGCAGCAAGGATGCAAGGACCCGTTTTCTTGTGACGTGTCTTCCGTGTTAACCTTTCTGCAACAGTTGCTAGATAAGAAGCATACCCCTTCCTCTCTCAAAGTATTACAAGTAGGAGCCATCGTGGTGAATCATGCTCTCGTGGATGGCGAGTCAGTTGATCTTGTCTTTAAGTTTCTGAGGTAAGATCGGACATTAAATCCACCTTGTCCTCATACTGTGCCAACTTGGGACTTATCTATAGTCCTCGAGGCCCTGTAGCCCCCCCCTCAAATTATTGCCCCTGTCACTTAAGATCATCCCCCTTTTGGCTTTAGTGTCAGTCAAGCAAGTGGGCGACTTACATACAGTGTCAGTCAGTGCTTCATGTCTTGAGTTTGGGCCTAACGACTGTAGAGGCATCTTCAAACATGGCTATGTGCCTAAGGTGTTTTCCACTCCGTTCAGAGCACAGGTCATTACCCTCCTGGCTCTTCTCAAATTCAAAGGATGAGCAGGGTCCCAATCCACTCTTAGAGTATATGTTGAGTGCTCTGGCCCATTTTGGCACTGAGAGCAGCTCTCTGTATGCTTCAGAGGCCACTCTAAAGGGCTGCCAGTTTCGAAGCAAAGATTATCTTGCTGTATAGTGGATGCTTTAGCCCTTACAGTGTCCCATAGGAGTGAGGGCCCACTCCACCAGGGGAATGGCCCCCTCCTTGGCTTGGTCCAGTGGGATTTCTATTGGTGATATCTCTGTGGCTGCTGGCTGGTCGTCGCCGTCCACCTTCACCAGATTTAGACGTCCCTGCCCTCCAGGCACAGATTTTGTCTGCTTAATTTACCTAATCCCCTCTGTAAGTGGAGAAGGTTCTGTTATGTAGTCATTATGGGTGCTCCAGGGCGGGGCTTGCAGAGTGGCTTCGTTCTGCACTTGCTTATAGCACGGCACTATTGGATGCATTCCCCATAAGCATCCCTTGATGCAATGGGAGCGTTATAGGATCCTCATATAAAAACAAGAAAATTAAACCATGATAGTTGGTGTCCTGACAAAAAACACTCTAGATGTAGATGAATGACTTCATGTCAGATCTAGAATGGCTCTGTTTGGGTTTGATAGGGTTCCGATCACCTTAGCAATCGTCAATCATCTATTAAATGAAATAGAACTGTGTGACGCTCCCATTTGTCCTGAAACAGAGTAACGCTCACACCTTATGCCATCTCAAAATGTGGACAGGCCGCTTGAAACTCTGTTTTCCAAACATGATACAGTTGGAAGTTGGAAGTTAACCATGCACACCTGCATCCTCAAGAGATGAAAGATGACGGAGAGATAAAATAGCGGTCCATAGCATGCCATAACCACTGGCATACAACTGTGTATTCTGGGAATGCGGACAGCTGGAAATGCCACTGGAGGAAAGGAGGCGCTTAATCAGTCAGAGTGGAAACGCGGGCACTGGATTTAACCCTCATAAAGCCTGACGTCATGCTGGACAGCAGAACTTTTATGCCTTCATGCTCTGATTCACCCAAGTCCTTATCTATAAGATTTTTATTAAGAGCATATCAAGACCTGTCCACACATATGTTCTACTGAGGTTCATTCACATATCAGTGCTCTTTCATCCACATTGTATACAAACATCAAAAAGCGGAGAATCCCAAAGAATGGACACAATTTCCATAATCTGATAATAGATTATGAAAAGAGTTTTTATTGATTGATTGATTGATTGTTAGTTAATTTTGTTAATAGATTTGTTAATTGTTTCAGATAACATAAAAATGTGAATCCCAAATTCTACAATTGTGTGTTTGGTTTTGTTAGTTATAGAGATTTGTGAATTGTTTCAGCTTACATTAAAAAATAAAAATAAATAAATAAATAAATTAAAAAAATAAAAAAATAAAAAAATGAGTGAGTCCCAAAGACTGGACAAAGTTGTTTAACTAACACAATCAAAACAAACAAATGAACAAATAAAACTGTCTTCTGTCCTTTATTTGTTTGTTTGTTTGTTTGTTTGCTTGTTTGTTTAATGTTGTTTTTCACATCAGTGGTTATCAGAAATAATCGCTCATTGTCATTTGATATGAATTAGCTCAAAGGCATCAATATTTTTAGAATAATATTGCATAATTCAGGAAGTCAGCAGGAAAAGGACAGGCTGATTTCCCTGAAGTGACTATAAAACCCAGTGTGATATATGCCTGCTTGATATTTCTGAATATCTTTAGGAGGTGTAAAGACAGGAAAAGTGTTTTGGTGCCCTCTAGTGGTTGTACAACAGTCATGTATTTGAAACAAAAATAAAAGGCACCAGTATTAATTTAGGAGCTGAAAAGAAACAAGTGATGTTTGTGATATGTGGATGCTTATCATTTATGTTAGTGGGAAAATATTTTTCAATTAAAAATGTTCGAAAAGTATTGCAAGTGTTGATCAAAGAAAAGAATTAGCAGTAAAAATGGAATGAATAGTGCTTTATAAAATCACACAATATCACACAATTAAGAGTGCAGGTAATCACAGGTGTGCTGATATTCAGTGAAACATTAAGCATATGAATTACAAAATCCCAAGCAAATACTCACCAGCAAAGAATGTTGAAAATAATCATAAAATTGTATCATATATATTCTTTTCAATAACCTGTGAAGTAATAAATGTTTTATAAAATGTACAGGGGTTACAGTGAATATATAATGTAAAATTACCTTTGGAAAAGTAAGGTAAAATAAAATAAAATGAAGTAAAAATAAAATAAAAATGAAAGTAGAAAACTACATATGGAGAACCATATGTAAAACGTGAATTATTTTGAAATCAAGTTTATGTGTTTTATATAATCTTAAATCTGTTTGATCATTTGACAAGGGATATTTTATTGTTTTAGATATGTTGTGTTCTCATAGATCTGGGGTGCTGCTGTGTTCTGGTAAATTAAGCCCACGTTTGTTCCAGTTCTTGATCGAATGATGTCATAAACACACTGGTGGAAGTAAGAATATTGCTCCTGTTGTAGAAGACAGCAAGAAAATATATTAAACATAAAATAGCGTAAAAAAATATTTCTTAGTCTTCTTATTATAATTGGCAGCTTTTTTTGTAGAAGGACTGCAACAAATGTCAGTACTTCTATGCTAATGTCAAGGAATATTCTGGGTTCAGTAAAAGTTAAGCTCAATTTTAAACACTGTGGCATAATGTTGGTGCCCACAAAAAATATTTTGTGGTCAAAAATTAATTATTTGTCCCACCTTTTCTTTCACACAATTCTGTGTTACACTGTGACACTTAAATTGACGTGAATAAGGCCATTTCATAAACATAACGGCTTTACAGTCCAATGAATACACATTTTAACAGAAAAAAAATATTTCTGTGCTTTCAGTGCCTTTAAAACTGACTTAATTTACTTACCCTTTAAGTGCCTCACTGTAACCTGCTGTCAGTTGAGCTGAACTTGTACTGATTCTGGAATATTCCTCCATAGTTGCTTACCTCAGTCTGTACCATAAGAGGCCTGTGCATTTGCATATCAGTAACAATTCCATACACATCCACCATACTGTCTCTTTCAATCTGGAAGATCAGGTGATCAATGGCAATGAAGACCCCTGTTGCCACACCAGAACTGGAAAAAAATAATAATAAAAATAATTTCAAAACACTCTTATTTTGAAGTAATCCCAGACTCTTAGTTCATATTTTTGTTTTATGTGTTCATTTCTGTTACAAATCTTTCCTCACCTGTTGTCAATCATCAGTTCATTTAGGATACTGTGTTTAACATCTGTTCAATTCTGTCTGTGTCTGGTTTCAGTACAGTGTAGTAAAAAAATGGATATAACGGCTGCACAACCTAAGGTGATCGTTCCCTCAAGGACCACATTTGAAAGTTTTTACAACTGACAAGCTCAGTGCATTTTTAAGACAATTCCCTCCTTGAATTTATTCAAGCAAGCTTAAACAAGTCCCTAAAGTCAGCACTGTTCATGAATGATTCTCAAGTGTCAGTACTTAATATTAAATGAATCCCCCTTCACCATGGGAGTGGTGAAAGAGGACCTTAATCTCACTATTCCAGCTTCCCTGAAGCCTCCCAAGTTTACTTCAGTCCTCCTGGAACCCATTTCAGTGTTTTCTCTAGGTGTTCTGTAGCAGGTCTTCAAACTCCCCTGTATCTTCCTCATTCTTCAGTTCTGCCAGTTTGCCCAGATCCAGCAACTCAGCCAAGGTATTCTGTCCTGTCGGCTTGACTATGGTCTTCTGATACTTTGCCTTATTAAAGGACTTCAGATTCTCTGACTCCACCTTGTCACTCCGATCCCCCTGGCTCTGTATTGGCCCCCTTTGGTCCCATGTCCCACTAGCTCCTCTTGGTCCTCCATCCCACTGGTTCCAGCTTGGTTCTCCATCCAACAGGCTCTGATTTTCTCACTGGCTCTGTATCGGTCCTCCTTCCCACCGTCTCCCTGTTGTCTTCCTTCCCATTGGCTTCCCTTAGTCCTCTGTCATCCTGGCTCCCCTTGGTCACCTGTCCTACTAACTAACTTGGTCTTCTGTCCCACTGGCTCCTTTTGGTCCTCTGTCCCACTGGCTCCACCTTTGTCCTCTGTCCAACCAGCTCTGTTTGTATCTCTGTCCCACTGGCTCCCCTCAGCCCTCCATCCAACCTGCTCTATTTGGTCCTCTGTCCCACTGGCTCCACCTTGGTCCTCCATCAAACCGGCTCCGCTTTGGTCCTTCTTCCCACTGGCTTCCCTTGGTCCTCCATCCCACCAGCTCAGCTCTGTCTAACCAGATCCACTTTGGTCCTCAGATCCTCCAGCTCTGCTTTGGTCCTCCGACCTTTGGCCAAATCTCCACTGGCTCCCATTTGGTCTTTATGGATCTGTTCCCTGTCCAAGGTCCTGGCCCTTGAATGATCTTTTTGTTGTTATTCTCCTTGACTCCTGTCTTATCTACTCTTTTTACTTATAAAGCTGCACTTAGATCAAAACCACTTCTCATACTCCTGCAACCATAAAAGTAATACATTCATGCATGCTAGTTTATAAAAACCTCATATTTAGTAAGTTTACCTGCAATGCACCACAGTTGGGGAGTGGCGTGAGTACTGGTCCATGTGTTTTCTTACCAGGCATCTGAAATCAATGAGGAAGTCAGTAACCTGTGGAACTCCATGATCTGGCCACGCCGTGAAGTGGAACTGGCATATGTTACGAGTTTCTTCTGTTTTCACCTACAGAATCATATTATCAAACATGAAACAATCATATTATTGTGCATATTATTGATTTAAGAACAACAACAACATATTATCCATTTCTGTATGCTACTGAAAAAAGAAATGGAGATATCAGATGCAGGAAGTGCTACTTCACATTTTTGATTCCGAAGTCTCTTATGGTCCAACTCTCCAGTTCTGTCTCTGAGGTGGTTGTCACAGATATGTCATGATAATTATTAGTGCCGGATGGCCAGTACTTCTCACATTTCAGTACCTGGAAAAGATTACAGAGTGCTAGTTTGCTTTATTCTGCATATAAATTTTCACATTTCACTACTTTTCAATGTGACTAATAATATTCCAACACTAAATTTTGAAATCACTCATCCCTGCTCGTTGCATTTGGTCAGCATCACTATGGTGTAGATGTTCTTCTCCCAGATCATTCTCCAGAATTCAACCATCGTGGCAGGCAATGGACACTGAGCAGCTATAAACTCTTCTCTTGACCTGTAGCCCTGACCACAAAATGTTTCAAATGGAAAAACATACATAAATGCAACATAGAGAAATCATGTTTTGTTGAAATTTCTCTTCTGTATACGTACTCACTGGGACATAGCTGGCATTGATGTAATTGTCAAAGGGGGTGCCACACAATGATAACTTCACTCTTGAAGAATCATCTCAAGAAGGCAAACATAATGCAATTAGTATCAGACAGCTATTCAGTAGAGAACTGGAAATGAATCTGATTTGGTACAAAGTCACACTGAAGCATATTAATGGCAAAAAATTACCAATCATACTGTCAAGCAAAACTGTTCATGTCTTTATGAGACTTTTAGAGATGGGCAAACATAATACTACAATAAGGCTAAATTCACCCTGGAAAGTGGACATAATCTTTTTTTTTAAATTCCTGAATTAAAAATATGAGTCAATATATATAATTCAGAAATGAATAAATGTGCAATTTTATGTCAGCATTTCCTGCACATTTTTTTTCATATGAAAATGCATTTTTTAGAAGCATCAGGTGACTTCGAAATTTAGCAAGAACTGTACACAAAGGTGTCAAAAAGTGCCTGTCTTGTTTAATTTTGTGAACTCCAGTGAAGTCTTTCATTTCCAGATGAAAACTGCATAGCAGCCAGCTAATCAGATTGGAGCTGTCCATTTTTGTATAAGACGGAGTAGTCAGTTTGCTTACAAGGTAACACACTGCTGTCACGGTTCTTCTCCTTGTTTTCAATAGCCAGGGCAGCGTTCTTTGACTGTGCTGTTCCAACAGATTTCAACACCTGCAACAATACCAACCACTTTTCAGACCTAGACATTAATAACGTCTCAAGGTTACGTATGTAACCCTAGTTCCCCGAGGGAACGAGACACTGTGTCGAACGCTTTGGGAACGCCTTCAGCGAGACAGTGCTCTGAAACGTGTGTAATCAAACCAATGAATGGACGCGATGTCACGGACGGGGTGACACGTGACCAGGAAGCTATAAAAGCACGTGAGGTGGATACACCGGCAGCTTCTGAAGAATGAGGGAAGCGCTAGCAGGGATGCCAGAAGTATGGCAGGAGACGCAGCATCTCGTTCCCTGGGGGAACTAGGGTTACATATGTAACCTTGAGACGTTCCCCTTCAGGAACTCGAGCTGCGTCGAACACTTTGGGAATGAGATGCCCACGCCGCTAGACTTTCAAGTCCCTGTGTAATATGTATGAACTTCAGCACAGCTATGGCAAAAGGACGGAAGAACCAGGAGCGGTATGAATGTCAGGGTTGTAGAACCTGACAAAGGTGAGTGGCGTAGACCAAGCCCGCAGCGTTACATATATCCTGCATAGCCACACCCGACAGGAAGGCCTTAGAGGCTGCCATACTTCGGGTGGAGTGAGCCTTGACCCCTAAGGGTGAGGGAAGGCCAGAGGAATCACATGACATAATAATGGCATCAACAATCCACCTACTGAGGGTCTGCTTAGTGGCAGGAAACCCTCTCTTGGAAGGACCATAGCAAATGAATAACTGGTCGGACTTCTTCCACATGGCAGCTCTGTAGACATATGCATCCAGTGCTCGCACTGGACACATGCAATTTAGCTTCTGCTGGTCAGGCTCCCGAAAGGGAGGAGGAAAGAATGCCTGAAGTACGACGGGCCGTGGTACTGAGGAGGGCACTTTAGGGACGTACCCTGGCCTGGGGTAGAAAAAAGCTTTGGCCAAGCCGGGCGCAAAGTCTAGGAAGGAGGGGGCCACTGACAGGGCCTGCAAATCTCCGACTCTCTTCAGTGATGTGATAGCTAACAAGAAGACAGTCTTAAGTGTCAGAACTCGATCTGAAACCTCCTCTAAAGGTTCAAACGGAGGTTTACAGAGAGCCTCCAGGACCACAGCCAGATCCCACAGGGGGATACGAGATCGTATGGGAGGCCGCATCCTCAGCGCACTGCGGAGGAAACGTGTATCCAGGGGGTGTCTTCCCACAGACTGACCACCGAGAGGGGCGTGGTAAGCAGTTATAGCCGCCACGTACACCTTCAGGGTGGAGTGGGTCAACCCTGCAGATAATCTAACCTGCAAGAACTCCAGCACTGAACCAACCGGGTAGTTAACTGGGTCAAGCTGGCGATCTCTACAACATGAAGTGAAAATGTTCCACTTTAGGCCATACAGTTTCCTCGTAGAGGGAGCTCTGGATTGGAGGATGGTCTCAACAACTTAGGTTGAGAGACCAGAAGCTATGAGTTGTGCCTCCTCAGTGGCCACATCCACAGCTTCTACAACTCCGGGCGGGGGTGAAAGATGGTGCCCCCCGCCTGTGAGAGGAGATCCCTCCTGACGGGAATCTCCCATGGAGAGCCGTCGAGAAGGGAAATCAGGTCTGAGAACCATACTCGGCTTGGCCAGAACGGGGCTACTAGTAGCAGACGGACCCCATCCCGGCGCACTCTCTCCAGAACTTCTGGGAGCAGAGCAATCGGGGGAAAAGCGTACAGACGAAGCCTCGGCCAAGTCTGTACCATGGCATCAAGCCCCAGCAGAGCTGGATGAGTCAGAGAGTACCAGAGGGGACATTGCGATGTCTCTTGAGTTGCAAAGAGGTCCACTTGAGCCTGGCCAAAAACTCTCCAAATTTGCTCCACCACCTCGGGGTGAAGCATCCATTCCCCAGGCCTCGGCCCCTGTCTTGACAGGATGTCTGCTCCCATATTGAGGTGCCCAGGAATATACACTGCTCTCAGCGAGAGGAGTTTGTCCTGGGACCACACAAGGATCTGGTGCGCCAGCTTGTACAAGGAGCGCAAACGCAGACCTCCCTGGTGGTTGATATAATAGACCACCGATGTGTTGTCGGTGTGCACCAACACATGGTGATCTCTCAGGTCTGGGAGAAAGAACTTCAGTGCTCGAAATACGACCAGCATCTCCAAGCAGTTGATGTGCCACGTGAGATTGTGGCCGCTCCACAGACCGCGGGCAGGGTGGCCACTCATGACCGCACCCCAACCGGTGAGGGACGCCTCTGTCGTTAGCGTTACGCGACGACAAGGAACTCCCAACACCAGCCCCGTGACAAAAGGTTTCCGCCAGATGTCTAAGGCACGAAAGCATCGCTGCGTGACCTTGATCATGCGAAGCGGATTTCCCCTCGGGGAAAACCCCTTGGTCTTGAGCCACCACTGTAGGGGTCTCATGTGCAGCAGGCCAAAAGGTATCACGTTGGACGCAGCTGCCATCAGACCCAGCAGTCTCTGAAACTGCTTTACAGTGAGTGACCGGCCTTCTTTGACTCTCGCGACTGCAGTGAGGAACGACTTGATCCGAGCAGGAGAAAACTGTGCCTGCATCGTGGTCGAATCCCACACCACGCCCAGATAAGTGGTCCTCTGTAATGGAGAAAGCACACTTTTCTTTGTGTTTAGTCTTAACCCCAACTCTCTCATATGGGCGAGAACGACATCTCGATGTCGAACCACCGTCTGCTCTGATTGAGCTAGAATCAACCAATCGTCGATATAATTTAGTATGCGGATACCCTGGAGTCGCAGTGGAGCCAGAGAAGCATCCACACACTTCGTGAAAGAACTTCCTGTGCTGAGGAAGGATGGAGACATGAAAATATGCATCTTTTAGATCTATCGTGACAAACCAGTCCTCGGACCTGATCTGAAAAACGACCTGTTTGATCGTGAGCATCTTGAACTTCAGTCACATGACTGAGCGGTTCAGCTGACGCAGATCTAAAATCAGACGCAACCCCCCCATCCTTCTTCGGAACAATGAAGTACCGGCTGTAGAACCCGGATTCTCTTTCGAGAGGAGGGACCACCTCGATGGCCTCCTTCCTCAGCAGAGTATTTACTTCTTGTTCTAACACTGGAGCCCGCTCGGGACCCACCACAGTGGAAACGATCCCGTTGAAACGAGGCGGAGGAGAACCAAACTGAATTCTGTAACCTCTTTCTACAGTCTGCAGGACCCATTTTGAGATATTTGGCAGAAGCTTCCACGCTGCCAGAAAATCTACTAAGGGAATCAATCTCTCGAGACTGACCTCCGGTGTAATAGGAGACCTCCTCAGAGGTAGCGAGCCCCCCAGAGCTGCTACATTTCCAGGCGGACACTGGGTGCACTCGCTGGAGACCGCTGTGCCCTGAAGCACCGGCGGTGGCAGGGTTAACAGCTCGGTCTCCTGAGGGCACTGGGGAGAGACGGGCACCTTATAATGAGGTGTACACCGCTCTCCCCCAGCGGGGGCTACCCTTAGAAGCCCTGGGACACAAACATCAGGGCTTCTTTGTCGAAGACTTCTTAGCCAGAAGGACGGTCCTCAGATCGACCTTCGGCTTAGAAAGTCTTCGATCGTGAGCGCCACTCCTTTCGCGAACCCCGTTCACATGGGGGCGTGCGAGTCGCTATGCTCACTTTCTGCACCTCTCTGTATGAGGAGCGGGCACACGGTTGAGGCTGCTCCCGTCCAGCAGCCCCCTGAGCTAGAGAGCGGCGAGGAAAGAACCGCTGAAACGCCACCGCTTGTTTACGAGCCTCCTGAAACCTGTCGACAACGGAGTTGATGGCGTTGCCGAACAGGCCAGAAGGCGCAAGCGGGGCGTCGAGGAGGAAGACCCTTTCTTTCTCTTTTATATCTGACAGGGTCAACCAAAGATGCCTCTCCACGGCCACTAGGGCTGCCATAGACCGCCCGATTGCTTTGGTGGTCTCCTTTGTGGCGCGGAGAGACAAATCAGCGGTTCTTCTGAGTTCTTGAATATCGTCAGATTTTACTTCCTCGCCCTCATCCAGCTCTTTCAGCAGGTCTGCTTGGTAAGCTTGCAACACTGCCATTGTATGTAAGCAAGCACCAGCCTGACCTGCTGCCGTGTACCCTTTGCCCACCAGCACTGATGTAGTACGAAGCGGCTTGGTGGGCAGCGCCGGGACTTTAAAAGACGATGCCACGGTGGGAGACAGATAGCTCGCGAGCGTCTGTTCAACCTGGGGCATTGCTCTATAACCGCGTTCATTTAATCCTGAGATGTAACTATAATCAAGGAGAGAGGGACTAAAGAGGCGGGCCGAATACAGTCTTCCCCACGATCTCGAAACCTCAGAATGGAGATCGGGGAAAAACGGCAAGCCCTGGCGTGGAGGGAGCGGCTTAGGCCTCAAAAAACGCTCATCCAACTTGCTCTTTGAGGATTCAGCCTGCTTCTCGGCGGGCGATTCAAGATGTAACTTGGCCACAGCACGAGTTATAACCTCCACAAGCTCCTCATACTGTGCAAACTGGGGTGGTTCATCAGTGCTCTCGCCATCGCCCTCCTCGGAGGACGACAGTTTGAGCGCCGCGCGGTCTCCATGGGTGGAAGAAACCACTCCGTCAGACCGTGCTTCCGAGCCCTGGGAGGTGGCGCTGGATCCCGTGGCAGAGGAAGGAGAAAGGGACTCGCCCGTCTCCATTCCCTTCACGAGATCCACCTGCGAACCCCATGACAGCAATCGCCGCGCTGCCTCGGCAGACGTGGGACCATAGCCGCGAGGAACGCTGGCGAGGGCTCCCTCCTCAAAGAGAGCCCTCCGGGAGCAAAGCGTCCGCAGCGAGAGGCACTCACAATGCGGACAGTCAGGTCCCTCAAGAGCTGACTGAGCATGCTTCGCTCCCAAGCAAACAACACAAAGGCTGTGTGTATCCCCACCCGTGATGTAACGAGGGCAGCCTAAACAGCCTAAACTGCTGTTTACTTTTATCACACCCCTTAACAGATTTAGACTTAGCCTTTGGCATGGCTTTATCGTTTCTCACAGTGACAGACAATGGTAAATAGGACATACACACACAGAGCGCTTCGCTGAATGACAGAAGCTGCCGGTGTATCTACCTCACGTGCTTTTATAGCTTCCTGGTCATATGTCACCCCGTCCGTGACATCGCGTCCATTCATTGGTTTGATTACACATGTTTTAGAGCACGGTCTCGCTGAAGGCGTTTCCAAAGCGTTCGACGCAGCTCGAGTTCCTGAAGGGGAACATTATTTACTCTGCACAGTTGTTTGATAATCCTGTCACAGTAAGTATCATAAATCTTTAAAAATATTTCCCATGTGTACCTCATACTCTTTAGCAAAACCATCTTCATGTTTCCACTTGAAGTACTCTTCATAATCTTCTATTCTCATAGCAGTATTACTGTGTACCATGAAACAAATAATCCATTGTGTAAAAAAAAAAAAAAAAAAAAAAAACATACAGGAAAGAATCACTTTACAACATTATAAATTAATAAAAAAATACATGAAATAATAATTAAAAACATTTTTATCTCTGTAAATGAATTAATTACCAAATAATAATAATAATAAAAAAAATTAATTATAAACATATCAAACAAAGTTACCTAAAAATGTGTAAAGGGATGTCAGGATATTTTTCTTTTATTTGTCTAGAACAGACAGTAATAGAGATTTGTTACTAAAATCTGGATGACTTCTGTATCTTACACTTTATCCAGTCATCGCTACTCTAATTATATTGGCAACTCACCTTCTTGAATAGAAGAAGAGAATCAGAATGATGATGAAGAGTAAACAGATCACTGCCAAAACTATGCCAACAATCAGCCAAGTGTTAAGGATTTCAGGGGATTCTACATGAGAATATGGTAAAATTATTAAATGTTCCCAATAGAGAAACAGCTCAGATGCCTCTAATATTATTGTAACTATTTCCATATATAATTTTGGTGCTCATTCTTCAAGGTCAAGGAGGAGTTAATTTTGTAATGGGTTTAAAAATATATATAAAAAAGCCTTTATTGATTATATTAACCCTATCAGATCACACTATATATTTACTCTGTAACAAGAACTATGCATGAAATTTGTACAAAGAGGAAGATTAACATGTTTTTCTTTCTTTCTTTCTTTCTTTCTTTCTTTTTTTTTTAATTCTACGTACTGGTATATTGTGAGATGCAGAAAGTTTCTCCTTCTGTTGATTGATCTGCTGCCACAGCAGTGATGCAGAATGTGTAACTGACTCCAGCAGTCAGACCAGTGATGAGATAGAAAATGTTAGTAGTTTCTGCTGAATTTCTGTTTGTTTTCTCATCACTCCATTGAATTTTAAAGAAAGATCTGTTTCCAATTGGTTCATCCCATGTCAGAAACACGGATGATGTTGTGATGTTGGTTAATGTGAGATGACTGATCACATTTGGCTCTGTGTAGGGGTGAGAGAAACAAATGTCAAAGAATTATAACAAATATAGAAATTATGCAGTTATGATTATATAAATATTTGTTTCTGTGAGCATAAGATGTTGCTGTTTTCTGCTCAAAGCAAAGGGGGAGGCTTGATTCCCCTTAAAGGGTGTCAAAACAACACATAGGGAAAGTGATAGAAAGTAGCCTGACACAGATTTCCTTTCAAAGGCCTTGGAGCAAGGGCCTGCCACTCAGTTCCTCTCTTTCCTGTCTGTCCTGAAGTTACTGTACTTCCTGTCCTTATGCCCACCCCAAAAGACCTGCTTGAGGTAAACATAGCTATCGTTACCCTGGCTGTAGAAGCCATTTCTCCTCATCCTCCACTGGTTCAGCCCAGCATTATTGACTGCTCAGTTCTGCTCAGAAGAACCCAAGCCCTTTCCCCTACACTGATTGTCTAGTATGATAGATCTTTGGTTCAGCCAAGGGCCATAACTCATCATAGTCTTCTGGTTCCATCTGGTATTCAACCTCTCCTGAGTCTTCCTCATCCTTCTGATCTGCCGGATTAACAGGAACCTTGTGCTTCACCGCCAGATCCACAGTGGTTCCCTGTTTTGTTTCCAATTCACTGTCTCTGCCTTGGCCCTATCCTATGGCTCCATTCTGGCTCTCCAATTCCTCAGCTCCACTGGGGGTCCCTCATTCCCATGGTCCTCCAATCCTCTGGTTCTGCCTCTGTTTCTGGTTCCTCAAGCTCCACCATGGTTGTTTGATCCTCCTATTTTACTTCAGTCTCTTCTGCTGCCATGCTCCTCCATTCCATTGGCTCAATGTGAATCTTCAGTTCCTCCAGCTCCCACTTAGTCTTCATTTCCTTGAAGCTGGGATCTGTTCCCTTCTTTGGCCCTGGCCCTCCTCCCTGGCCTTCCTACCTACAAGCAATGCTCACCTGAACTGTTTTCTTTCATTTGTGGTGTTGTGCTATCACAAGACATCAGTTCTTTTATATTAAAAGACTCTTTTATGAAATATTCACTAACTCCTGATTGTATTTCTACTTCATGTGGTTTATATTTTCTGTTTATCATGATTACCTTATAGTTTTTAATCATTCTCACCTGTTTCTGGTTTAGTTCCCACACCTTGACTACTCTCCTCCTGTTCCAGTACCCCATTACGGATGGAAGTTACATTAACAGTCAAAGTATTATTTAAATATTTACTCCATAATGGAAGCTTTGAATAGATATTTGTGCAAAGACTAGACAAGTAAATGTGTGTTGGTGGACATGGGAACACGGAAAAGTTCTACAGCATTTATAAATTAGTAGAATAATTATTGTTAAGGAAATTAGTCAATTATTTTAAGCATGTATGATGTAGGAAAATACAGATTTCTAAAATTCCACATACTGGTAAATTTTGAGATGCAGAAAGGTTCACTTTCTCCAAAGTTTTCTGCAGTAACAGAAGTGATGCAGAATGTGTAATTGACTCCAGCAGTCAGACCAGTGATGTGATAGGAAGTGCTAGTAGTTGTTGAATATCCATTTGTTTGATGACCAGTCCATTGAATTTTAAAGAAAGATTTTTTTCCAGTTGGTTCATCCCATGTCAGACATGCAGATGATGTTGTGATGTTGTTCACTGCTAGATTTCTGATCACATCTGGCTCTGTGTAGGGAGAGAAAAGCAATTCATAAATGTTAAAAATGAAACAAAAACTCACAGAACACAAAGTAAAAATACATATACAGTGGGAGGAAACGTGAACTGGTGGGACAAATTAATAAATAATAGACTGGCAAGGGGGAAGGCATTGATGTTTACTCTGTAGCAGGAGTATATAGCTGTAGTGCTTTTACAAATTACTAGAAAAAAATATATTGGTGGGTCAAATTATTAGTTTAAACTATTTAGCAAGGATCAGATATTTTATCATTTTACATACTGATAAATTGTGACATGCAGATAGTTTCTCCTTCTGTTGATCGATCTGCTGCCACAGCAGTGATGCAGAATGTGTAACTGACTCCAGCAGTCAGACCAGTGATGAGATAAGAAGTGTTAGAAGTTTCTGTTGTATTTGTTTTGTCATGAGTCCAATGAACTTTAAAGAAAGTTCCATGAGGTTCATCCCATGTCAGAAACACAGATGAGGTTGTGATTTTAGACATGTTGAGATTCTTGATCACATCCGGCTCTGTGTACAGGAGAGAAGAACAATTCAAAAATGTTGATTTTTTTTTTATTATTATTTATTTATAATGGTCCTAAATTTTTGACTAGGCTGGGAATGCTGCATATTTTTTTTAGGAACCAGGAGCTCACTTTTTTTTGTAGTTTGTGATTTTATTATTAATATTTTTTTTATTATTTATTTATTTATGTATTTAGCCATTTTTAAATGTATGGTATTGCAAATTGGCATCTCAAATTATGGAAAACTATACACACAATTATATACAAAAAAGGAAGGTGACAGACAAATAATAATTTTACATACTGGTAAATTGTGAAATGCAGAAAGTTTCTCCTTCTGTTGAATTGTCTGCTGCCACAGCAGTGATGCAGAATGTGTAACTGACTCCAGCAGTCAGACCAGTGATGAGATAGGAAGTGTTAGTAGTTTCATTTGTTTTAACATCAGCCCAATGAACTTTAAAGAAAGACCTCATTCCATGAGATTCAATCCATGTCAGAAACACAGATGAGGTTGTGATTTCAGACACTGTGAGATCCCTGATCATATCTGGCTCTGTATCGGGAGAGAAGGACACATCACAAATGCTGGTGAGAGATGGAGTTAAAAATGTGAGACTGATACAATTATGAATTCATAAAGCATTTGGTAGAATTTGTAGGTGCAGAACTTGCTGTACAGTTTTCTGCTCAAGGCAAGTAAATGTGAGACAGTTTCAAGGATGAAGTTTCAACGGATTCATTCAGATTAAAAACCCAGTCAGTGCTCTTACTGGTATACAGTGAAATCTGATTGGATCTCCCCTCGGTCACATGATCAGCTGCAACCGCAAACACTTTAAATGTGTGCTTTGCTCCAGGAATCAGATCATTTATTTTGATGAAGGTGTTTTCAGTAGACACACTCTTATCTTCATATTCCACACAATAACGGGAGCTTTGGCCGTTTGGTTTAGTCCAGTTTAGTAAGACAGAGGATGTTGTAATATCAACAGCTGTGAGGCTCATTATGATGTCAGGCTCTGTGATGACAGATATTTGGGATTAAAATATGAATCCTAAAGCTTATTAAGATTCACAAGGAAAATTAACAGTAACAAGAAAAGTGGAAAACATACTTGTATAGTTTGAGGTAATCACTGATTCTCCTTCGGTTGATTGATCTGCTGCCACAGCTGTGATGATAAATGTGTAATTGACTCCAGCAGTCAGACCAGTGATGTGGTAGGAAGTGTTAATAGATTTTGTTGAATGTCTGTTTGTTTTATCATCAGTCCATTGAATTTTAAAGAAAGATCTATTTCCAGCTGGTTCATTCCATCTCAGAAACACAGATGAGGTCGTGATGTCGGTCACTGTGAGATTCCTGATCACATCTGGCCCTGTGTTGGAAAGAGAAGGGCAAATTATAAATGGTGGTGAAAGAAAAATGAAAACAGATGAAATGATACGGTAACACGTTAGAATAATGGTCTGTCATTAATAGGTAACTTATGCAGGAAGTAACCCAGGACTAAGTAATACTACAGTAAGCTACTATTAACTATTAATATTGAAACAGGATGTAATAGCAAATTTAGGACTGGTTCCGCTGGACTCCTCCTTCTCTCCAGCTCCACCTTGGTCCTCGGTCCATACATGTCCATCTCGGCCTGTCGGGCACCTGTTTCCACCTCAGTCCCACACACCTGTGGCTCTGCCTCAGCCCTCCAGGCCTCCGGTGTCACCTTGGTTCTCCATCTCTTTGGCACTGCCTGGGTCTCCATTGGCTTCACCTCCATCAGTCGTCTCCCTGGTGTTGTCAGCCAAGTCTCCACCATGGCTCTTCCCTTCTTCGACTCCGCCATGGGCCGCCTTCCTGGCTGGACTCTGGGTCTCTCCCTCGCTCCTCCCTCCATCTCCTCTGTCCTGGTTTCTCCCACCTACACCTTCTCAAATGCTTCCCTGCTCTTCACCAGCCCCCCTTCCTCCTCCAGATGCCCCACCCTCGCTCCTCTGTAGGACTTGTTATGGTGCAAGGGTGCACCTTCTGGGAGAGAGGTGTAATGTCAGGTGTAGTCTGTTTTGTTTAGTTTTCACTGTGTTGCCCATCTGTGGTCCTCAGTTTTGATGGTTTCTAATTAGTCCT
Source organism: Spinibarbus caldwelli (assembly GCA_039654775.1). Taxonomy (NCBI): domain Eukaryota; kingdom Metazoa; phylum Chordata; class Actinopteri; order Cypriniformes; family Cyprinidae; genus Spinibarbus; species Spinibarbus caldwelli. The sequence goes on along the minus strand of CM077265.1, from coordinate 19,299,169 downwards.
CACCTGTTATTAGTTTTATTAATGACTTCCTTCTTGTATTTAAACCCTTAGTTTTCCCTAGTGCTTTGTTCGTTCTCGTCAGTGTTTATATGTGGTTTTGTTTGTTTCTCTTACAACCTCCTGTGTTATTTGTGTATTTATTAAAGACAGTGTTTGTTACTTAGCTCTATTGCCGTGTGCTTTACTACAGCAACCGCTGCATGACAACTGTAAAATGCTGTGACAGGTAGATGTTTTCTGTGCACAGACCAATTCATAGATAAAAGTTGATCTAGATTATTTTCATGGCAAGTTATTATCCATTTGAACTGATTAGTTGTTGCAGCCCTAATTTACACTGTAATGGAGATTTGGAGGAACATTTGTACAAAAAAAGAAGGTGACAGATATTTAAAAATTCTACATACTAGTATACTGTGAGATGCAGAAATTTTCGCCTTCTGTTGAGTCATCTGTAGTAACAGCAGTGATGCAAAACGTGTAATTGACTCCAGCAGTCAGACCAGTGATGTTATACCATGTGTGACTTGTTGCTAAATGGTTGGATGTTTTCTCATCAGTCCAATTAAGTTTAAAGAAAGATCTGCTTCCAATTGGTTCATCCCAATTCAGAAACACAGATGATGTTGTGATGTTGTTCATTGTGAGATTTCTGATCACATCTGGCTCTGTGTGGGGAGAGAAGAGCAATTCATAAATGTTGGTAAAAGAGGAATTAAAAAATAAGTACCAATGATGCAATGAATTTATAAAACATTTGTAGTTAGGCCAGAACTCAGTGAATCTGGGATATGAAGTTGCTGTACAGTTTTCTGCTTGAAGCATGTACATAAGGGATTGTTTCAAGACTGAAGGTTCAGAAGTCTAATCAGAAGTCTTACTGGTATACAGTGAAATCTGATTGGATCTCCCCTCAGTCACATGATCAGCTGCAACTGCAAACACTTTGAATGTGTACTGTGCTGCAGGAGTCAGATCATTCATTTTGATGGAGGTATTTTCAGTAGTCACATTCTTAACTTCATATTCCACACGATAACGGGAGCTTTGGCCGTTTGGTTTAGTCCAGTTTAGTAAGACAGAGGATGTTGTAATATCATCAGCTGTGAGGCTCATTATGACGTCAGGCTCTGTGACGACAGATGTTTGGGGATTAAAATGTGAATGCTGAAAACTTACTGTAGTGAAGATTTATATATGTGAAAGTCATTAGTCAATAATATAAATATCCAGCCAGGGAAAACAGGAAACATTTAATTGGAAAACATACTCGTATATTTTGAAGTAACCACTGATTCTCCTTCTGTTGACTGATCTGCTGCAACAGCTGTGATGATAAATGTGTAATTGACTCCAGCAGTCAGACCAGTGATGTGATACCATGTGTTATTGGTTGTTACATGGTTAGATGTTTTCTCATCAGTCCATTGAAGTTTAAAGAAATATCTATTTCCAGCTGGTTCATCCCATGTCACAAACACAGATGATGTTGTGATTTCAGACACTCTGAGATTCCTGATCACATCTGGCTCTGCGTGGAGGAGAGAAAGACAAATCATACATGCTGGTGAGAGATGAAGTTAAAACACCTGAGACTGATACAATTATGAACTCGTAAAGCAGTTGTAGAACTTGTAGGTGCTTCAGATGTTGCTGTACAGTTTTCTGCTCAAGCCAAGTAAATGTGAGATGGTTTCAAGGTTCAGCAGATTCATTCAGATTAAATATTCAATCAGAGCTCTTACTGGTGTACAGTGAAATCTGATTGGATCTCCCCTCGGTCATGTGATCAGCTGCAACTGCAAACACTTTGAATGTGTACTGTGCTCCAGGAATCAGATCATTTATTTTGATGGAGGTATTTTCAGTAGTCACATTCTTATCTTCATATTCTACATGATAACGGGAGCTTTGGCCGTTTGGTTTAGTCCAGTTTAGGAAGACAGAGGATGTTGTAATATCATCAGCTGTGAGGCTCATTATGATGTCAGGCTCTGTGATGACAGATATTTGGGATTAAAATATGAATCCTAAAGCCTATTAAGATTCACAAGGAAAATTAACAGTAACAGGAAAAGTGGAAAACATACTTGTATAGTTTGAGGTAATCACTGATTCTCCTTCTGTTGATTGATCTGCTGCCACAGCTGTGATGATAAATGTGTAATTGACTCCAGCAGTCAGACCAGTGATGTGGTAGGAAGTGTTAATAGATTTTGTTGAATGTCTGTTTGTTTTATCATCAGTCCATTGAATTTTAAAGAAAGATCTATTTCCAGCTGGTTCATTCCATCTCAGAAACACAGATGAGGTCGTGATGTCGGTCACTGTGAGATTCCTGATCACATCTGGCCCTGTGTTGGAAAGAGAAGGGCAAATTATAAATGGTGGTGAAAGAAAAATGAAAACAGATGAAATGATACGGTAACACGTTAGAATAATGGTCTGTCATTAATAGGTAACTTATGCAGGAAGTAACCCAGGACTAAGTAATACTACAGTAAGCTACTATTAACTATTAATATTGAAAAAGGATGTAATAGCAAATTTAGGACTGGTTCCGCTGGACTCCTCCTTCTCTCCAGCTCCACCTTGGTCCTCGGTCCATACATGTCCATCTCGGCCTGTCGGGCCCCTGTTTCCACCTCAGTCCCACACACCTGCGGCTCTGCCTCAGCCCTCCAGGCCTCCGGTGTCACCTTGGTTCTCCGTCTCTTTGGCAATGCCTGGGTCTCCATTGGCTTCACCTCCATCAGTCGTCTCCCTGGTGTTGTCAGCCAAGTCTCCACCATGGCTCTTCCCTTCTTCGACTCCGCCATGGGCCGCCTTCCTGGCTGGACTCTGGGTCTCTCCCTCGCTCCTCCCTCCATCTCCTCTGTCCTGGTTTCTCCCACCTACACTTTCTCAAATGCTTCCCTGCTCTTCACCAGCCCCTCTTCCTCCTCCAGATGCCCCACCCTCCCTCCTCTGTAGGACTTGTTATGGTGCAAGGGTGCACCTTCTGGGAGAGAGGTGTAATGTCAGGTGTAGTCTGTTTTGTTTAGTTTTCACTGTGTTGCCCATCTGTGGTCCTCAGTTTTGATGGTTTCTAATTAGTCCTCACCTGTTATTAGTTTTATTAATGACTTCCTTCTTGTATTTAACCCCTTAGTTTTCCCTAGTGCTTTGTTCGTTCTCGTCAGTGTTTATATGTGGTTTTGTTTGTTTCTCTTACAACCTCCTGTGTTCTTTGTGTATTTATTAAAGACAGTGTTTGTTACTTAGCTCTTTTGCCGTGTGCTTTACTACAGCAACCGCTGCATGACAACTGTAAAATGCTGTGACAGGTAGATGTTTTCTGTGCACAGACCAATTCATAGATAAAAGTTGATCTAGATTATTTTCATGGCAAGTTATTATCCATTTGAACTGATTAGTTGTTGCAGCCCTAATTTACACTGTAATGGAGATTTGGAGGAACATTTGTACAAAAAAAGAAGGTGACAGATATTTAAAAATTCTACATACTAGTATACTGTGAGATGCAGAAATTTTCGCCTTCTGTTGAGTCATCTGTAGTAACAGCAGTGATGCAAAACGTGTAACTGACTCCAGCAGTCAGACCAGTGATGTTATACCATGTGTGACTTGTTGCTAAATGGTTGGATGTTTTCTCATCAGTCCAATTAAGTTTAAAGAAAGATCTGCTTCCAATTGGTTCATCCCAATTCAGAAACACAGATGATGTTGTGATGTTGTTCATTGTGAGATTTCTGATCACATCTGGCTCTGTGTGGGGAGAGAAGAGCAATTCATAAATGTTGGTAAAAGAGGAATTAAAAAATAAGTACAAATGATGCAATAAATTTATAAAACATTTGTAGTTAGGCCAGAACTCAGTGAGTCTGGGATATGAAGTTGCTGTACAGTCTTCTGCTTGAAGCATGTACATAAGGGATTGTTTCAAGACTGAAGGTTCAGAAGTCTAATCAGAAGTCTTACTGGTATACAGTGAAATCTGATTGGATCTCCCCTCAGTCACATGATCAGCTGCAACTGCAAACACTTTGAATGTGTACTGTGCTCCAGGAATCAGATCATTTATTTTGATGGAGGTGTTTTCAGTAGTCACATTCTTATCTTCATATTCTACACGATAACGGGAGCTTTGGCCGTTTGGTTTAGTCCAGTTGAGTAAGACAGAGGATGTTGTAATATCATCAGCTTTGAGGTTCATTATGACGTCAGGCTCTGTGAGTGAAAAATGACAGATATTTGGAAATTATAATGTGAAGTGAAATGTAAAATGTACTCTAGTCAAGATTTATATATATGAAAGTCATCAGTCAATAATATAAACATTCAGCCAAGGAAATCAGGAAACATTTAAGTGGATACTTGTATGTTTTGAGGTAACCACTGATTCTCCTTTTGTTGAATTATCTGCTGCAACAGCTGTGATGATGAACGTGTAATTGACTCCAGCAGTCAGACCAGTGATGTGATACCACGTCTTATTAGTTGTTACATGTTTGTATGTTTTATCACCAGTCCAGTTAATTTTAAATAAATCTCTATTTCCGGCTGGTTCATCCCATGTCAGAAACACAGATGATGTTGTGATTTCAGACACAGTGAGATTCCTGATCATATTTGGTTCTGAGTGGAGAGAGAAGGGCAAATAATTAGCAGTAATGAAATAAACTAAAACAGCTGTAGGAACAATGCTATTATAAATTATTAGAATATTTGTTTTTAGATGAGAGCTCATTGAGTCTAGGTACGTTAGATACACATGGTTCCACTAATACAGTAAATATGAGATGGCTTTAATCTCAGAAATTTGCTCATTCAAGTGGCAAACTACTAAACAGATAAAACATTGTACATTATGAATACTATGAGGTACTGTTTCAATTAATAAAATAATTAAAATGATATTTTAGTATATAATTTACAATAGTAACTGTTTGGGGTCAGAACTCATGTGGTTGGAGTAAATAAGCAAAGGACAAATGTTTTGAAAGTCTACATACTGGTCCATGCTGAGATACAGACAGATTCACTTTCTGTTGATGTATCTGTTACAATGGCAGTGATGCAAAATGTGTAATTAACTCCAGCAGTCAGAGCAGTGATGTTATACTGGTGTGACATCACTGATGTGTCTGTGACTGTTACAGTTCCAGATGTTTCCTCAGCAGTCCATTGAACTTTAAAGGAAGATGCCTTTTCAAGTGGTTCATCCCATTTCAGAAGCACAAATGAGGTTGAGATTTCAGTTATTGTGAGATTCTTGATCACATTTAGTCCTGTTTTACAACAGAAGAGAAACTGATTAGTGATTCTTGCACCTGAAACAGCTGTAGAAATCATACAATTTCCAGTTCATATAATGTTTGTAGGTAGTCCAGAGATCTGGGTTCTGGATGCAGCTGTGCAGTTTTCTGCTCAAAGTAAACCTGAGATGGCATCAAAGCTGAATTCAAATTAAATCAGTACAACACACTTAATTTATAGTTACTATTACAATATACCACATTAATGATAAAATGAATAAAATACAGATACAATTTTCCTTTTAACACATTTACTCAGGTTTGTTCATACACAGCTGTCAATGAATAAAAATACTTACTTGTAGGAGCTGATGTTTGAGACTCAGTTGAAGGAGAGCTTGTAGTGGCAGGGGCTGCTGGGATATTTAGATGTACAAAGAAAAAACGAGTAGTAATTTTTTTGCTTACAGTCAATCTTTATACTGCAAGAATTGTTGTTAAAATACATTAAATTGCTGTAATCTTTATGAATACAATTCTGTATTATTACTATTTCCTATTTCTCAATGTGAATTTTAAATTGTAGATCCTGATGTTTGATACTTGGGATTTGACAAGAAATAAGCACAGTTACTATTACAATATACCATATAAACAATAAAATACTGATACAATTTTCCTATTACCACATTATTGTCCATGAATAAAAATACTCACTTGTTTGATACTGAAAGATGAAAGATGAATGAGCATTTGTTGTGGCTGGGGCTGCTGGGACATTTAAATGTATTAAGAAATAAAAATATAATTCAGTAATAGTAGAGTAATATTCATTGACATGCTTAGTGATGCTTATTGCTAAATGGTTCATCCCATGAAATAAGCACAATAACTATTACAATATACCACATTAACAATAAAATGAATAAAATACAGATATAATTTTCCTATTAACACATATACTCAGTTGTCCATGAATACAAAATACTCACTTGTAGGAGCTGATGTTTGAGACTCAATTGAAGGAAAGCTTGTAGTGGCAGGAGCTGCTGGGATATTTAGATGTACGAAGAAAAAGACAGATAATTTAACTAATATTCATTGATATTCTTAAAATAATAGTTTTGCATGCAATGAAATTCTCTATTCCAAGAATTATTAATATAAATAGCATAAATTCAAGGTTTTTTTTTTTTTTTTTGTTTTTTTTGTTTTTTTTTCCAATTGCATTATCATAATTGTCAGTCTATATTAATTCTGGTAGGTATATAACATCTGGCAGGTGCTGATGTTTGACACAATTATCATTATAAATACCACATAAAACGAAATGAATAAAATGAATAAAATACAGCCATAAGTGTTTACACAGTTGTTCCATAAATAATACTCACTTGTAGGAGGTGTTTGAGGAGATGTTTCAAACTCAGTTGAAGAAATGCTTGAAGTGACAGGGAGTGATGTGATATCTGGACATATGAAGAAATCAAAACACACTTACTAAATAGTCATTGCTGACAAACTCAGAAGGCCATCTCTTCATACAAGTTTTGTATTACAATATAGAACAATAACACATTATATTACAGAATGTAACCATTTTAACTGGTGGGACTCTGATGTTTCTTACTCAGGATGTGATTGTAAATGTTTGTACTGACCTGTATCAGTTTGTGCATTCAATCGCTGAGGAAAAAAGCAAAGTACTTAATAGATTTTAAAGAGATTTGTGTCTACTCTAGGTCACAAAAACGACTTACACCTTTCCTGACTTCAGACGTCAGTAAACAATGACAGTCAATAGCCTTACAAATATATATATATATATATATATATATATATATATATATAATTTTTTTTTCCCTAAATAGTACCATTTTGCAGTCATTTGCTCTTGCAATACATTAACTTCAACATGATGTCATTAAATAATTTACACAGAATAAAGCCATTAATGACTGGAACAGCACATCAAGGGCCCTATCATACAGGTGCGGCGCAAGTGTTTTTGCTAGTTTCAGCTCGACGCAGTTCTCATTTTCCCGTCCTGCGGGACTATAGCCTATATTGACTAACTTTGTAATTCTAATAAATTACTCTCACATTTGAATAATTGAGGGTTTTTGACTCCCACTCTTCATTGCAACATTGCTTTATGATTTACATTAACCCAAAATTAATTAATTAAAAATTTTTAAGTTAAAATAAATACAACTTTTTTATATTTTATAAAATGCGATGATGCTAATACAGTAACTTTTAAATGTCTTTAAATGTCTTAATAACTTTTAAATACTTTTTGGGACCACTTTATAAAACAGGTTATAACAGGTAAATGAAATATATTTTTTACAATAAAAATGTTTTTAGCAATAAAAAAATAAAATAAAATAAAATAAAAATATAGAACTGCTACATATTTAATCAAACATCTATTTGGCCATAAACCAACTAAATATAACATTGTTTCTGCAGGCGAAACTTTAAAAACACAAGAGTAACAACTGTGCTCAAGTGTGAACTATTTTATCTAAACCATCAATCATCATACAAATTAATTTACGCAAAATAAAGAAGACGTCTTACCATAAGAATGACAAAGAGCAGAAGCGCTGTGCGTTTACATACAGTTTTAATAGAAAGACGTGCCATGTTATTTAAAAGATTCTGATGAGTTTATCTCACACTTTTCTCAACAATAAACTTCTCTACAACCTTATTAAACTGACTGGTCCTTGTCAAACCACACTGAGCACTGATGTGAGAAGTGTGAGCTCTTTCTAAAGGTGTCACTAGCGTAAAATGTTAGCGTTAATGTGAACAGTCTTAATGCTCCGCCTCTGCTTCGCATGGCTGAACAGATCGAGCATTACGAAACTCATTACTTCACTAAGTCACCAGAATTGAAAGCTGAAAATAAAACTTCCTTTTAAATTTTCCATATTCTAGTTAATATTGTACTAAACATTTCCTAGTTTCCTAACACTAGTCAAAGTGAGCTTTTATGATGAAGATTTGCAGAACTCCCACATGAAGAATGCAACAGCATCACTGTTTTAATTTCATGTTTGGATAGATTTGTAATTATTAATCAAAATAAAATAGTAAATGTAATACACTATAACTAAGACATTACGTTATGACCCAGAACAGGTCTTTTAAGGTTTGCCCCCCTTTGCAGGTATAACAGCTTCTACTCTTTTGAGAAGGATTCCACAAGATTTTGTTGTGCTTCTTTGGGAATTTTTGCCTATTCATCCAGTACTGCATTTGTGAGGTCAGGAGCTGATGATGAATGAGAAGGCCTGGCTCGCAATCTCCGCTCCAGTTCATCACAAAGGTGTTGGATGGGGATGAAATCAAGGGTCTGCGTGGGTCACTCAAGTTCTTCCACACCAAACTCATTCAAAAATGTCTTTATGGACCTTGCTTTGTGCACTAGGACACATCAGCTGATCAGCATAGAAACCCATTCCATGAAGCTCCAGCCGCACAGTTTTTGTGCTGATATTAATGATATTAATGAAGTTTGAAACTCTTCAACAATGGAATCAGCAGAGCATTGTGTACTTTTACTCTCCGCACACCTCAGCACTCATGACCTTTAGTAACTGTGACTTTATGTGGCCTTCTGTTTTGTGGATGAATTGCTGCTGTTCCTAAACACTTCCAATTTCCAGTAAAAACACTGATGGTTGACCATGGAATATCTAGCAGGGATGAAATTTTACAAACTGCGTCCCAAAACTTTTCTCCATATAGATGTGTCCAAAATACAGTAGTCAACATCTGAAGTGGAACAAAACCTTTCATCAAAGTTGTCCTAAATCAAAAACAATACCTGTTCTTGTCTTAGGACAACTTTGATGAACTTTTTTGATCCACTTCAGATGTTAACTATTATATTTCTGGAAGGCCACTATCCAGTTTTAACCATAATCACACCTGAACCAGCTAATCAGGGTCTTCAGACTCACTAGAAACTTCCAGGCAAGTGTGTTGAAGCAGGTTGGAGCTAAAATCTGTAGGACACTGACCCTCCAAGATTGGACACCCCTCATATAAGGTGCTTTCGCACCGGAGGAACCTTTTAATAGTTCCTAGACCTATTAGTGGAAGTTCCTGCTTTTTGGCATGTTTGCACCACAGGAAATAGAAACGTATTTAGTTCTAGGAACTCCATTTGGGGGAACTAAATTAGCTCCTACTTCAGAGTAGGGTCTAAAACAGTTCTATAGGAACTATCAGTGATGTAAGTGTTCGCTGATTGGCCAAACGCATACGAAACACTATATTTTCACAGAGTACCTTAATAACTGTTAGTAAGCAGCAAATTAGGAGTTTACTGAGGCAAAAGTCGTAGTTAATAGTGGCAATTGGTCGCTAAACTAAAATGTGACCAAACACGTATGTTATAGGATCATTGTTGGTGTCCTGAAAAAAAACACTGATTATACTACCACTACCAGAACACTTCATGAAACAAGATGACATGTAAATGGGTTACCATAAAAATCACATTTTCTGTTTTATTTATAGGTTACATTGATAGTCAGATTATTACTCAAATATTTACTCTGTGACGGGAGCTTTGCATGGAGATTTGAAAATGGGAATAGTTTCAGTTCTTAGTACAAATTAGTAGAAAAATGGTGAGACAATTTGTTTAGCCATCCTATTTAGTAAAGAACAGATCATTAATAATTTTACATACTGATATATTGTGAGATGTGGAAAGTTTCTCCTGTTTTATGTCATTTTCTAATGGATGTAACATTGATAGTCACAAAATTATTCTAATATTTATTGTGGGAGCTTTGGATTGTGATCACATTTGTAAGAGGAAGAAGACAGATATTTTATAATTTTACATACTGGTAGGGTTTGAGATGCAGAAAGTTTCTTCTTCTGTTGACTGATCTGCTGCCACAGCAAAGATGCAGAATGTGTAATTGACTCCAGAAGTCAGACCAGTGACGTTATAAGAAGTGTTACTAGTTGTTTCATACGTCCTTTTCTCAGTCCATTGAATTCTAAAAAAGTCTCTTTTTCCAGCTGGTTCATCCCATGTCAGAGACACAGATGATGTTGTGATGTTGTCCACTGTGAAATTCCTGATCATCTCTGGTTCTGTGTGGGGAAGAGAAAAATAAATGAGTTGGTGAAAGTAGGAATTATAATTATACAATAACATGGCATTTGTAGTTACATCAAAATTTGTGAGCATCAAATGTACATTGTACAATTTTCTGTCCAAAAAAGTAAATATGAGAAGCTGACAAGGCTGAAGATTAACAGGTTATGACAATAAAACTATGTCCAATGTGTACAACTAAGAACATGCGGTAACACTTTAGTTTAGGGATGAGTTCTCACATTTAAATAGTTACTTATTAGCATGCATATTACTAGCATATTGGATGTTTATTAGTACACGTAATAATGGTTTATTTTGTATGACCACATTTAAAGATATGGTGCTATATAGCACCAAAAGTGGTTCCCCTATGATTGCAAGTCAAGAACCACTTTTAGTGCTATAGCACCATTTTTTTTTTTTTTTTTTTTTTTTAATAATCAGAGTTTTTTGTCAGGACACCAACTTTCTTGGTTTAGTTTTCTTGTTTTTATGTGAGGATCCTATAACATACATGTTTGATCACACTTTAGTTTAGCGACCAATTCCCACTATTAACTACGACTTTTGCATCAGTAAACTCCTAAGTTGCTGCTCACTAGTTATTAAGGAAGTTGTTAAGTTTAGGTGTGGGGTCGGATTAAGGGACCTTAAAGGTGCTATACAGCAGCTTTGTCAAATTGTGCTATGTAGAACCCATAAGAGGTGCCATATCACATTTTATTTCCTCAACAAAAATGGTGGTAAACAGCACCAACATTGGTTCTTTGTCTCATAAAGAACCTTTTAAAGGGGCTTAACAGGTTCTTTGTAGGGCCGTGGTGCTATATAGCACCTTAACTGCCCCAAAGAACCACTGAAGAACCATACAGGGGCTTAACAGGTTCTGTATATGGTAGTGGTGCTGCACCTCAGTCATCCCAAAGAACCGATGAAGAACCGCTGAAGAACCACTGAAGCACCAAGATTTGGTGCTATACAGCACTTAAAGTGGTTCCCCAATGATTACGAGCCAAAAAAACACTTTTAGCACTATAGCACCATTTGTTTTAGAGTGTGCCATTACCAGAGCACTTCATGAAACAAGATGACATGCAAATGGGTTACCATAAAAATCACATTATCTGTTTTATTTATAGGTTACATTGATAGTCAGCTCATTACTCAAATATTTACTCTGTGACGGGAGCTTTGCATGGACATTTGAACATGGGTATAGTTTCAATGCTTTTACAAATTAGTAGAAAAAATGGTGAGTCAATTTGTTTAGACATTCCATTTAGCAAAGAACAGATCATTTATAATTTTGCATACTGGTATATTGTGAGATGTGGAAAGTGTCATGAATCTGGTTCATGGACTTCCGTCCGCTGGCCACCGGAGGTCGCTATTCCATTACACTGACTCTTGCACTACACTACTGTTGCACATCACACACGGACTACAGTTCCCATCATTCTTTGCACTAAGTACAAGCAGCCATCTCCGTAATCACACGCTCACACCTGAGACTCATTACACAATCACACACACTACATAAGCCATGGACTTTCTCAGTTACAGTGCCGAGTATTGATCTGTGTATAGCACTCCTCAAGCGCTAGCTGCCTTACCGTGCCATTCCGTGTTTCTGTTCAGTTCCAGCATTGTCCTGGTTTTTCATTCCCTAATGTTAGCTGCGATACGGAATCTGTTTCTTGTTTTCTAGTCTGTGTTCCCTGTATTTACCCCTGTCTCACCGTTCGGACTCTGTTTGCCCCTGCTTGGATTATATCTGTGTACCTGGATTATCCCTCTGCCTTGCCCTTTGGATATTGTTCGTGCCTTGCCTGGATTATTGCTCACGTTTCAGATTACCTCTCTCGTCTAGCCCTCTATATACCTGTTTGCCATTTGTTCGACCCTGCCTGCATTTGACCATGTTTCACAATAAAAGCTTGCGCTTGGATCTGCATGTCTCACGTCTCATCAGCCCTGTTACAGAATACTCGGCCATACAAGGATCCAGCAGCTTTTTAAATGAACATTTGTCAGGTATGGACACCACAAGAATTTTGTTTGCCCTTAAACAAGGCCCACGATCACTGGAAAACCATATTAGAGAGTTTTTAGCCATCTCACACTATTCGGATTTACCGGACATTATCTTAATAGAGATTTTCTGCGATGGCATAAATCAACCGCTCAAGTTCATCACTCGCTCATTTTATGGATTATGCTTTGTTGACTGTTGGCTCTTTGTTCACTGTGGGTTTCGCGGAGGAAGAACGCGACACCGCATCCGTGACTGAAATGGCGGCCACACTGGAGCGCGCTCACATAATGGCGGCCACAACAACACTCCGTCATGTCATTGCTGCCAATCACGAGTCAAGTCAAGTCACAGTGGATATTCATGAGTCCAGTCAAGTCACAGCTAATCTTCATGAGTCCAGTCAAGTCACAGTTGATTGTCATGAATAAAGTCAAGTCAAAGTCGATCGTCATGAGTCCCGTCACATCACAGCTGTTCGTCCAGAGTCACGTCACATCACAGATGAGCTTCCAGAGTCTCTTCACGTCTCCGCTGACCTTCCAGAGTCTCTTCACGTCACAGTTGATCTGCCAGAGTCTCTTCATGTCACAGCTGATCTTCCAGAGTCTCGTCATGTCTCAGCTGATCTTCCAGAGTCTCGTCATGTCACAGCTGATCTTCCAGAGTCTCTTCACGTCTCAGCTGATCTGCCAGAGTCTCGTCACGTCTCAGCTGATCTGCCAGAGTCTCATCATGTCACAGCTGTTCATCTAGATTCCTGTCATGCCCTGTCTGTTGCACCCAGATCATCAAGGTCAGTCTTCCGGTATCCCAGTCTGATGTCTAGTGTGAGGGATGTACTGCTGGTGTCCCCAAATCCACTCACTCCAACCCTTCTGTCCCTGAACTAGATCCCCTGTCCGAAGCGTTTTATAGTGGTGGCGCCCAGCAATGTACTCTCAGCCTGTCGTGTCACGGTCAAGGAGACTGTTACCACTGTAGAACCTCCGGAGGTGGCGGCAACCGCCGCAGAACCTTCGGAGGTGTCAGTGGTATCCACTCATCAACTCTTTGTCTGTCCTGTTGCAGCCAGAAGGGCTGTCCCTGAACTCCCGTCCTGTCCTATCACGGCTATGGAGTCCGTCTACAAATCCTCGTCCTGTCCTGTCGCAGCCAGAAGGGCTGTCCCTGAACTCTCGTCCTGTCTTGTCACAGCTATGGAGGCCATCTACGAATCCTCGTCCTGTCCTGTCGCAGCCAGAAGGGCTGTCCCTGAACTCTCATCCTGTCCTGTCATGGCTATGGAGGCCGTCTACGAATCCTCGTCCTGTCCTGTCGCAGCCAGAAGGGCTGTTCCTGAACTCTCGTCCTGTCCTGTCACGACAATGGAGGACGTCTGTGAATCCTCGTCTTGTCCCGTCAATACTTTTCAATACTTTTTTAATTAATAAATTACAATGATATTTTAGTATATAATTTGCAATAGAAATTGTTTGTAGGTAGAAGCCAAGCATTTGGAGTAAATAACCAAAGGACAAATGTTTTGAAAGTCTACATACTGGTCCATGCTGAGATACAGACAGATTGACTTTCTGTTGATGTATCTGTTACAAAAGCTGTGATGCAAAATGTGTAACTGACTCCAGCAGTCAGACCAATGATGTTACACAATGTGTCTGTGACTGTTACATTTCCAGATGTTTCTTTAGCAGTCCATTGAACTTTAAAGAAAGACACCATTTCCAGTCGTTTATCCCATCTCAGAAGCACAAATAATGTGGAGATTTCAGTCACTGCAAGATTCTTGATCACATTTAGTCCTGTTTTACAACAGAGAAGAAACTGATTAGTGATTCTTGCACCTGAAACACCTATAGAAATCATCATTCATATAATGTTTGTAGGTAGTCCAGAGATCTGGGGTATGTTTCCCCGAAACCTTCTTAACGCTATGTCATTTTTAAGTTATACCTAAACAACAAGAAAAACTGAGTGCCCATATAGCTACAATAAACTTTATAACCTGTAAATTGATAAAAACATAATGCGATTAATTTACTGTTTCAGATGCAGCCGTTCTAATGACAGACAAAATATTCCTCTGTCGCTTGTCAAAAACCTTGTTAACTCCATTTGAGTGTGATTTTCAGAAAATGTTAAGTGCACGTGTCTGATCATATATAAAGCCAAACTACCAACTCTGACTACGCATTGTTTAATTGTTGGGGGCAATATTTTATTTATTTATTTATTTATTTATTTTGGCTTAGTGGTGTGCCGTGGGATTTTTTTACTTATCAAAACTGTGCCGCGGCAGAAAAAAGGTTGGGAAACACTGCCTTAAGCTGTACCTTATTGTTAATACATGTTTGCTGAAACGTACTTAGTTAAGTATACCTTCTATAAGTCATGCGTTCATAAGGTTGGTCTGGACCTCTCTTAGCTATACCATATCACTGTTGACAGTTTACTCCTCCTTGACTGTTTTCATGCAAAGAATAAAATTGTCATTACACTGATGGTTGTTATTTTTTTATTATTATTATTATATTATCCAAAAGTACATCAGCTGGCAAACCATTAGGCAATAAAGGCTTAGGAGTCTATTTAAAGGGAATGATTGTGGTGGGGAGTTTAGTCAAATTATGGCAGCGATACAGTGTCCATGGAGCCATGTAGTCTATGTACACTATTTCACCCGTGAAAACTTTAGACCTCTGGCTACCATGTTAGAAGCTGCAATTCTAAATAATAATAATAATAATAATAATAATAATAATAATAATTGCAAATTCAGCAGCTTTTATATCTTGTTGGTCAGACAAGACGGAGCTACCCCCTCAGCCCCAAAATTCAGTTGCTGGGGGCTGTCCTCTTTCTCTCTTTTTTCTCTGCCACAGTAGCTGCTGATTATATGTTTTGCATGTTGCTTTAGAGGGCCTGTGGGACCCAGCGCAAATCTTGCGGGAGCCAGCGGTTTTAATTTTACTGTGGGCAGTAGAGGGCGATCCCGCCGTCCTGCAATTTGGCACATAACAAGAATGATGGAGTTACATAAACACTGGGCTTGCTGTGGTAGTCAGCATTAAACAGTGTTTAGTCTACAATTCTAAAGTAGAAGGATTTGCTGCTCAACAGATCCTGAGCTCATTGACAAATATCTTATCTTGCAAGATCCCTTTACACAGAATATGCGTGATCACGAGATCGAAAGTTAAAGTGAACAGGGAGCGCTCATTCAAAAGCTATTTCAATACCCCACATATTGATAGTGCCTCCCTGAGGTTCAAAAATTATATACAATATTAGAATGTTTGTGGGATCGGGCGTGGACATAAAAATTGCGAGAGCGGGTGGGAGTGAAACACATGTTGCGGGAGCAGGATTAAGAAAACAGTCCCACGTAGGGCTCTACCATCGATATCAACCAATATGGACAGCACCTGGTAATGCATTACATAACACCGTGTCCTAGCTACATGCGACGTGACAATAATAAAAAACAAATAACTTGGCTGTCCACACCAGAGGCGACACGACAATGCAACGCGACAGAATCAATCAAATAGCACAGCCAATCAAAACTATGTGTGGGCGGGCTCTCTCTGGAAGTGCACTGCACTCGCAACGAAATGGATAAGTTTATAATCGAATTCATAAATATTAAACCTTTTTAACATGATTAAATATACATACTGAGTGACTGATACCATCTTTGTTATGGAATACGCTTGTTGGTTCACATTGAGTTTGCAGTTTTAACGTACATGTTTGCTTTAATCTATTTTCAAGATCTGAGGAAACTATCTGTTGTTGCTTTCAGTATGGCTACAGATGTCATGCAATATGATATTCAAATTCACATTAGAAAATTTTTAACATTGAATAAAGCACATAATATGTACCTGACATTATCACTGTCATAGTTTGTATGTTGTTGTTCCAGCCACGACGTCACAGAAATAGAAACCGTTTCTAAAACAGAAATTTTGCGTGTTGCCATCGTGGCTGGTTAGGACAAAAGCTCAGATTAACATGGAAAAGATACCTTTTATCGCGTATTGCGGCATCGCGTCATGTGTAGTTAGGACACAGTGTAACAAGGTATACTTTAAAGGGGACACAACACACAGTTTCTACCAATCTCATGTTAATACTGAGTACCTATAGAGTAGTATTGTAGTCTATAGTTTCATCAGATTTATAAATAACAGATACAGCTTTACGCTTCTCTGAAAACACTCAAGCCGTGAGCGGAGATAAAGAGTCACAAGCATGTGAAGCAATCGTCTGCAAGCTGTGACACTGATATAAATAAAACAGGAATAAAAACTTTATTGACTTAAATTTTATTTAATTTGTTTATAAAACATCCGTCACCAAAATGCCAGGAACAAACAAACACACTTGCACTCTGTTGCTGCCCCAGAGGAACAAACCGCATTAACTGTTCCCTTAACGCTGGGTTCTTTGGGAAGCTAAAAAGGTTATCTTTCCCTCACAATGAAAATGTAAACTTCTTTAGTGACATTGTTGATTTCATGGTCTAAAAACAAAATGACAGATCCTTCTCGAGCAAGTCCTGTGCAGCACTGCCTATGAATTCCGTAACCTGAATGAAGCACGTTGATGGGCGTGCTCCTGCTCACGCTCTGGTTGATGTGTGCTTGTGCCCTTCCAGGCGAAGTGCCCATACAAGGAATTCCACCGTTGACATCATGCAGGGTCATACTCAAAAAAAAAAAAAAAAAATACTTTCCAAAACTTATACGAACCCTGAAGGATTGTATTTGGCACGGAAATACTCTGTCAAACTCATTTTTTAAACTTTGGCCATGTTTAGCATGAGAATCCAACTCTTTACAGTGTAAATAAGTCAGAATGCATGAAATAGCTATAGACATCCACTTTAAGCAACCTCCTAAGGTATACACACCTAGAAAAGGTATACCTTTACTTAAGGAATACCTTTAGAGTAGGGCTGTGAATCTTTGGGTAGACAGCGAATTGATTCGATTCATGATTCATAGGTTTTCGATTCGATTCAAGAACGATTTTTGCAAATTCAAAACGATTCAATTCGATTCAATTCACAATTAAATTCGATTTGATTCGATTAACGATTCGACTCTGCATTCTTTCAGTGCATTCACAGGATTATGTAAATGCTTCCCCTAAATTCTTTAAATGCTTAGTCAGAGGGCAAATTACACAACAGCCTTTATGGTTACAGAACCATAGGTTAGAGAAAAAAAAAAACACTTTTGTCCATTGTTAGATGCTAGTTTAATGATGCTATGGTGTAACATGGAATATGTAGAAATTTATGTATGCCAAGATTTAAAAAAAAAAAAAGAGCTTTAAAAGTATTATGTATAGGCTAACATTTTGTCACACCAGGTGTGTAGCCACCATTTTAGAAGTGACAGAAATGTCAAATACAATAATTTTATGTATTATTTTTTATTTATTTTTATTTTTTTACAAGAAATTCTTTTCTTATCTCTTACTTTGAATTTGCTATAAATAAATCAAATACACTGCTGGACAATAATAAATTTTCCTAATGGCAATTTCATGATTGTTTTATATACTACAAACAATTATTTCAATTTCCTGCACAGAATAAGGTAGAAAACTTTATCGTTTCTGTACTGTAATAAATGATATGTCAATTAACACTGCATCATTCATGAATTTTATTTATTTATTGTGTTTATTGTCTTAATGTTTCACCAGTTCATTTTATTCAGCTTAGCTGCAGCTGCCTTTGTCCATATTAGGCATTTCCTGGCACGTCTTAAGTTCTACAAGCCAAGATTACTTATATTTCAGTGCAAAAATTTCTTTATCTCATTTTCATAAAATAAAATGCTATTGTATTTAACTTTTCCTCTCCATCGGTGAATGATGATTCTGAAAGAAAAAGTGCCCGATGTCTGTTTCCTATAGCAACGAATGCTACTTGTGCATCTGATTAACAGATAAACCTGTTAAGTCCATGCAATAAATGCGCAGCCTTCGACTGCTCAGGTAATGTCGACGTTATGACCGAGAGCCATTGAAAAACTACAGAAAACTAAACTACTTCACTTTAGCAGTACTGGCCACGAGTACTAAGGAGAGATCACACATCAGCTGCTCAAAAAATGTGTCCGTGAGACGAACGGGGCGCGAGCACAATCCTGTGACAGGCAGTATAGTGGAGCGCGTGAAGGAGAGATTGTTACGGTCACTGTGCAGTGCACACACTATAGCCACACGAAGACAAAGGTTTGAAGAGAAGGAGGTATTTAATATAATTCAACGATCAAGAAGTCCAACACACACAGGGTAACATAAGCAATAACCGACAAACACTAACTGAAAGGACTGGGGCTTATAAACACAGGACAATCAAAGAACTAAGGAGACACACCTGGAGCAGATTAACACAATTAGACTGGGGAGAAACTGGGTCACAGGGAACACATGGGGAGCAAAAACCACAACAAAACAGTCCAGGGGCGTGACATTACTCCCCCCTCCCGGAAGGTGCGTCCTCGCACCGTGGAACAACAGAGGGGGGTGGGGGGGAACGATGGCGGCGGCTCTGGAGGAGGACGGACAACCGGGAGGGGGCCGGTAGACAGAGACCAGGGAGGTGACGAAGGAGGGAGGAGCCAGGGAGGAGACAGGAGGGACTCGGAGCAGGAGAAGCCTGGCAGGACCCAGGCCACAGTCATGATGATGGCCCACGGTGGAGCCGACGGAGGGAGGAGCCATGGAGGAGGAATGGCCGCCGACTCCAGGGGGCCGACCAACGGAGGCGGAGCAGGTGGATGAGGAGCCCGAGGTGGAGACAGAGAGCCGAAGAGCCGGGGTGACGCCGAGGATCCGGAGGGCCAAGGTGGAGCCAGAGGCTTCGGCGACCGAGGTGTAGGCAGAGATCCAGAAGGCCGCGGCGGAGCCGGAGCGACAGAGGACTGAGGTGAAGCTGGAGGGAAGGAGGAGCCCAACGGAGCCTGAGGGATGAAGGGACGTGGCGTAGCCAGAGGAGTGTAGTCCCGAGGTGGAGGTAGGGGGACGACTGACCAAGGCGGAGCCGGAGGGACGAGGGAGCCCGGTGGAGCTGGTGGACTGACGGGCTCTGGTGGAGATGAGGGAGCTGGAAGCCGAGGTGGAACCGCTGGGTCACAGGACCGAGGCGGAGTCTGGGCCTCGGAGGCTGAAGGCGGAGTCGAGGGATCCTCCAGACTCAACGCCAATGGAACTGGAGATGGGCAGACCAGCGGCGAGCCCACACCACAGATGGTGGGCTGAGGGTGAGCAGAGGGGCTGACAGGATCCAGTGAAGATTGCGTTGAGAACAGGAACAGATCGATGAGAGGCGGTGGGAGAGGGAGGTTGGGTGGGATATTTTGCCAATCCGGCAGTTCTGATGAAGGTTGAGTGAAGAGTATTTCTGTATCAAAGTCAATTAACAGTCCAGAGTCCAGTGTGAGCTCACCCTCAGAAGTGGTGCCGTGGGCGGGGCTTTCCATAGCCCCCACGATCTCCACAGCTGTATCCACCGTCACTTGTGCTGTCGGCTCTCGCACCTGGTCAGACACTTGGGGCTCATGCTCCGGGACGATCGTCAGCTCCGTCGCTCCTGATGGCGATGGCTCAACGACCGCGGCAGGCTCTGGCTCTCCGTCTGCGGTGGGCTCTGGCAGCTCCGTGGCGTAGGGTGGAGGTTGACTGGGCTCTGGGTCCAGAGTGGGGCTGGTGTCATCATCCGCGATATCCACAGTCATGTGCGACTTGCAGGACACCAGTACCCACTCTATGAAGGCAGCGAGGCTCTCTCGAGGACCATCCCCGGACAACTGCTCACGTGTGATGTTGTTAAGTCCAGCTCGGTAGAACGTGCTGAGGCAGCTGTCCGGGTAGTGCGTGTAATTCGCCAGGAACACAAAATCCTTAGTGTGGTCCTCGAGAGAGCGGTTCCCCTGCTCCAGCAGGAGGACGAGGACTGCAGGATCATCCATAAATAAAAACTGACAAAAACGGGAAACAAAACGAGGGGAAACACGCTGCTATACTTTACTTCTTTAAGGTCGGTTATTCTGTTATGGTCACTGTGCAGTGCACACACTATAGCCACACGAAGACAAAGGTTTGAAGAGAAGGAGGTATTTAATATAATTCAACGATCAAGAAGTCCAACACACACAGGGTAACATAAGCAATAACCGACAAACACTAACTGAAAGGACTGGGGCTTATAAACACAGGACAATCAAAGAACTAAGGAGACACACCTGGAGCAGATTAACACAATTAGACTGGGGAGAAACTGGGTCACAGGGAACACATGGGGAGCAAAAACCACAACAAAACAGTCCAGGGGCGTGACAGAGATGTGAGGCACGAACGCTGTTCAAGGTCTCCATTAATTTGTGCTTGTAGTAATTTTATGTGTATATATTTTGAAAGCATTGAATCGCTATAGAAATCGCGATTCATTCGATTCTTAGCATTTTAAATCGATTCTTGTCCGAAATCGACGATTCACGATTCAAAAATCCATGTTTCAAGATCGATGCATATGCATCGTCAGGGTTTGTAATTGATACATCGAGAAAACAAGTGAATCGTTACACCCCTACTTTAGAGTCTTCATAATAAATAAAACATCAAACAAACAAATGAATACTATTTTTTTTTTGATACAATCAAATTTTATATTGCAAGACTTGTTATTAAAATACATGAAATTGCTGTAAACTGTATGAATATAACTTTGTCTTACTGTTTACTATTTCCTTTTTCCCATCGTAAAATTTTAACTGGTAGACACTGATGTTTGATACTTAGAATTTGACATGAAATAATCACAATTATTATTATAATATACTACATTAACAACAAATATGAACAAAATACAGATATAATTGTCCTATAAATAGATTTACTCAATTGTCCAAGAATAAAAATACGCACTTGTAGGAGCTGATGTTTGAGACTCAGTTGAAGGAGAGCTTGTAGTGGTAGGGACTGCTGGGATATTTAGATGTACAATTAAAAAAATGAAGGAAGTATTTATTTATTTATTTATTTATTTATTTTTGCATACAATCAAATTTTGTACTGTGAGAATTGTTATTAAATTACATAACATTGCTGAAAAATATTTTCTATTACTATTTCCTATTACATTATTTCCCAACATAAATTTTAGCAGGTAGATGCTGATGTTTGATACTTGGGATTTGACATGAAATAATTGCAGTTATTATTACAATATACCACGTTAACGATAAAAATGAATAAAATACAGATATAATATTCCTATTAACACATTCACTCAACTGTCCATGAATAAAATACTCACCTGTAGGAGCTGATATTTCAGACTCAGTTGAAGTAGTGGCAGGAGCTGCTGGGACATTCAGATGTATAAAGAAACAAAACAACAAACAAACAGATAGTTTTTTTATATATAAAATCAAATTGTATATTGCAAGACTTGTTCTTAAAATACATTAAATTGCTGTAAACTATATGAGTACAATTTTGCCTTACTGTTTACTATTTCCTAATTCCCAACATAATATTTTAACTGGTAGATGCTGATGTTTTATACTTAGAATTTGACATGAAATAATCACAGTTATTATTACAATGTAGCACATTAACAATAAATATGAATAAAACAGAGATATTATTTTCCTATAAACATTAACTCAATTTTCCATGAATAAAAATACTCACTTGTAGGAGCTGATGTTTGAGACTCAGTTGAAGAAGAGCTTGTAGTGGCAGGGGCTGCTGGGATATTTTGATGTACAAATAAAAAAATGAAGGCTTTTTTTTTTTTTTTTTTTTTTTTTACATAGTCAGATTTTATACTGCGAGAATTGTTATTAAATACATTAAATTACTGTTAACTATTTTCTATTACTATTTCCTATTACGTTATTTCGCAACATAAATTTTGGTGGGTAGATGCTGATGTTTGAAACTTGGGATTTCACATGAAATAATCACAGTTATTATAACAATATATCACATTAACGATAAATATGAATAAAATACAGATATAATTTCCCTATTAACACATTCCCTTAATTGTCCATGAATAAAAATACTCACCTGC
The DNA here is from genome assembly GCA_039654775.1 of Spinibarbus caldwelli. Classification (NCBI taxonomy): domain Eukaryota; kingdom Metazoa; phylum Chordata; class Actinopteri; order Cypriniformes; family Cyprinidae; genus Spinibarbus; species Spinibarbus caldwelli. Next base: position 19,276,637 of record CM077265.1, on the reverse strand, counting down.
AGGAGCTGATGTTTGAGATTCAGTTGAAGGAGAGCTTGTAGTGGCAGGAGCTGCTGGACATTTAGATGTACAAAGAAACAAAACAACAAACAAACAAATTCCTAATTCCCAATGTAAAATTTTAACTGGTAGACGCTGATGTTTGCAACTTAGAATTTGACATAAAATAAACACAGTTATTATTGTAATGTACTACATTAACAATAAATATGAAAAAATACATATATAATTTCTTATTTACACATTTGCTCAACACAAATAAAAATACTCACTTGTAGGAGCTGATGTTTGAGATTCAGTTGAAAGAGATCTTGTAGTGGCAGAAGTTGCTGGGACATTCAGATGTACAAAGAAACAAAACAACAAATAAACAAATAGGATTTTTTTGAGGAGGCGGGGGGAATATTCACAAATATTCAAAATTTGAAAAAATATTCCAATTTTATATTGCAAAACTTAAATACATGAAATCACTGTAAACAGTATGAATACAATTCTTACTGTGTTCTATTTATCAACGTAAAAGTTTAAATGGTAGACGCTGATGTTTGATATTTAGAATTTGACATGAAATAATCACAGTTCCCTATCTGTCAGTCACTACGAGTTATGTTGTGATGACATTAGGGGTCTAACTTGAAGAAAACGGCAATCAAATTTGGCGAGTGGATTTTGCATGCCGAGCCACTCCCCCGCACACACAGGTATATAAGGCGACAGCGTGCATCCACTCATTCAGATTTTTGCTTTGGAGCTGAATGTTGTTGTTACTACAATACAAAGCCTTCACCTTTCATTTTGAGAAGATTTCCTGTTAACCTGTTGAGATGGCGCAACAGCGGTGTCCCCATTCTAGCTGTGATTTCCCTGGGTGCTTCAGTTTTCACAAGAGAGCAGTTTCCTCTAAAAGAGCAAATTACGGATGGCTCATGTCTTTTTAAAAATGCCGCTCCATTCGTGTCCTCTTGGTTGCAATCGTTTCCTGTCCTCTGATGATGGCCAAGAGCGCTGTCTTCTGTGTCTGGGCATATAGCACGCTGAAGACACGTTCGCGGATGATTCATGCCCACATTGTGAGCGCATGACCATGGCAACACTGAAATCACATCTCTGCTTTCTTAAAGGGAAAGGAGCAGACCCCTCTGTCACTACCCATTACAGTTTCTCTGCTCCAAGCAGAAGACTGCCGGCCAGTGCTTTGGGAGATATGAGGATTACAGTGAATACACCGCCCAGCCCTGAGCGGTCGCAGCTGGGCGATTGGTTTCTCGGCGCAGCTCACAACCGTATTCTGCCCTGGTTCCGTTCTTCCCGGAGGTGCATGAGTAGGTGACAAAGTCGTTGAAGGCCCCTTTTATGGCCAGAAGCCACTCGTCTTCCTCCTTCATCTTCACTACCCTCAATGTGGCTAGGGGTTACGTTGAAGTTACCCAGGTAGAGAGAGAAGTTGCGGTGCACCTGTTCCCATAAAACGCCGCCACCTGGAGGAATCGTCCATGCCTCCCAACCAAAGCCTGTAAGCTGACGGCAGCACTGGTAGTACTAAAGCGAGGTTGATGCAGGAGCTGCACTCGGTGACTGAATTCGTCCTCTGGGTGATGAAAGTTACAGAGCAGTCCCTCTGGCAGGCGATGTCCACCTTGTTGGTCCAAGAGCACCATCTCTGGCTCAACCTGGTCGAGATGAGAGACTTTGGCAAAGTACGATTTCTTAACACTCCCATCTCCAAGGCTGGCCTGTTTGGCGACACTGTCGAGGACTTTGCCCAGCAGTTCTTGGCAGTACAGAAGCAGACTGAGGCCATCCAGCACGTCTTGCCCTGACATGATCCTCCTTCTGCCACCGCTCCATCGAGAGCCAGTTCGCCAGGCGACCCCCCCCAAGTTCAGAGGCACTCTCGAGTCTTCAGTGGCAGTCTGAGATGCCCCTGTCCTGTGTGAGGAGATTGCTGCCCTCCTGGCAAAGGATGCAATCGAGCCTGTCCCTCCAGCCAAGATGAAGCAGGGGTTTTACAGCCCTTACTTCATTGTGCCCAAGAAAAGCAGTGGCCTTCGGCCAATCCTGGATCTGCAAGTCTTGAATCGGACCCTTCACAAGCTTCCATCCAAGATGTTGATGCAAAAGCGCATCTTCGGATGCATCCAATCCCAGGATTGGTTTGGAGTGGTTGACCTGAAGAACGCATACTTTCTCGATTCTTCCTCGAGACCGTTCCTACAGTTTCCGTTTGAGGGTCGGGAGTGGCAGTACAAGATCCTCCCCTTCGGTCATTCCCTGTCCCTGTCCCCCTGTCCCTTTCTTTACTGAAGTCACCACTACAGGGAAGTGGGCTTCAGGATTCTCAAATATCTCAACGAATGGCTCATCATGGCCCAGTTGCGAGAACAGTAGTGCGATCACAGGGACCTGCTCCAGCACCTCAGTCAGTTGGGGCTTCGAGTCAACTGGGAAAAGAACAATCTCTCCCCCGTGCAAAGAATCCCTTTTCTCAGTATGGAGTTGGACTCGGTCGACATGACGGCATGTCTCACCAATGACTGCACCCAATCAGTGTCAAGTCAAGTCAAGTCACCTTTATTTATATAGCGCTTTTAACAATACAGATTGTGTCAAAGCACTTAACAGTATCAAATTGGAGGATAGAGTGTCAGTAATGTATAATGATAAGATTAAATACTCAATTTTCAGTTAAAGGCATTTCATTATTGAATTCAGAGATGTCATTGTCTAGCTCAGTTTAGTTTAAATTGTATCTGTGCAATCAAATCAACGATAATCGCTAGAAATTAAGTGTCCCCAACTGAGCAAGCCAGAGGCGACAGCGGCAAGAAACCAAAACTCCTTCTGTGACAGAATGGAGAAAAAAAAAACCTTGGGAGAAAACCAGGCTCAGTCGGGGAGCCAGTTCTCCTCTGGCCAGACGAAACCCGCAGTTCAATTCCAACCACAGCCATGTCAAATTGTGTAAAGGGCTTATCTGATTCCTGTGGTCTTGTCCCGATGGGGCATTTTAATTTATAATTTAATGTATTTGTTATATTTGTGTTTTATTCATTATTTGAAGTTTTTCATTTATATGATTTATTCATTTGCTATAATTGTAATGTATAGTTTAATGCATTTATTGTTTCTCTGTCTATTTTTATAATATATATTTGTTTGTTTATTATAATTTAAATTTATAGTTTAATTCATTTAATATATTTCTGTTGCACACACACACACACACACACACACACATATATATATATATATATATATATATATATATATATATATATTTACACGCATATTTTTTATTATACTATTTATTATTTTGGAATGTATTTATTCATTTTTCGTATTTGTATATTATTATGTTTTAATTAAAATTTTAAATGTATAAATTTATTATATTTCTATTTTTATATTGTTGCAATTTCTAACAATAATAGTATTGTGTAGTTAGGTATTTTATTATATTTTTAGTTATTTTGTTATATTTTTAGTTTTATTGTATTTTTAGTCTAGGTCTTCACTGGGATATGTCTCTGGGGCTCATCTAGGTGTCCTGGTCTCCGCTGACGATCAGGGCTGTAGACATCATCTCTTGGTGCTGATCCACAATCTGATCAGATACGGACTGAGAAACAGAATAAGAAAGACACAGACAAATATTAGCGTAGATGCCATTCTTCTTACAATGTAACGAGTACATCGTGTGTTATGGGGAGTGTTCCCAGTTCTGGTTGATCTAATTAATGCAGCCTAATAGTCCTTTAACGGATTTGAATAATAGAAGCGTATTAGTATGTTATGTGTAAGCCAGGTTAAAGAGATGTGTCTTTAATCTAGATTTAAACTGACAGAGTGTGTCTGCCTCCCGAACAGTGTTAGGTAGATTGTTCCAGAGTTTGGGTGCTAAATAGGAAAAGGATCTGCTGCCCGCAGTCGATTTTGATATTCTAGGTATTATCAAACAGCCAGAGTTTTGAGAACGCAGCGGACATGGAGGACTATAATGCGATAAGAGCTCACTCAAGTACTGAGGAGCTAAGCCATTCAGGGCCTTATAAGTAATTAACAAGATTTTAAAATCTATCCAATGTTTGATAGGGAGCCAGTGCAGTGTTGACAGAACCGGGCTAATATGGTCATACTTCCTGGTTCTAGTAAGGACTCTAGCTGCTGCATTTTGGACCAACTGTAGTTTGTTGATCAAGCGTGCAGAACAACCACCCAATAAAGAATTACAATAGTCTATCCTTGAGGTCATAAACGCATGTATTAGCATTTCTGCATTTGACGTTGAGAGCATAGGTCGCAATTTAGATATGTTTTTGAGATGGAAAAACGCAGTTTTACAGATGCTAGAAACATGGCTTTCAAATGAAAGATTGCTATCAAACAGCACAACTAGGTTCCTAACTGATGAAGAAGAATTGACAGAGCAGCCGTCAAGTGTTAGATAGTGTTCTAGGTTATTACATGTGAGGTTTTTAGGTCCGATAATTAACAACTCTGTTTTTTCAGAATTTAGCAGTAAGAAATTACTCATCATCCAGTTTTTTATATCGACTATGCATTCCGTTAGTTTCTCAATTTGGTGTGTTTCACCGGGCCGTGAAGAAATATAGAGCTAAGTATCATCAGCATAACAGTGAAAGCTAACACCATGTCTCCTAATAATATCTCCCAAGGGTAACATGTAAGGCGTAAATAGTAATGGCCCTAGAACTGAGCCTTGAGGTACTCCATACTGCACTTGTGATCGATATGATACCTCTTCATTCACTGCTACGAACTGATGGCGGTCAGATAAGTATGATTTGAACCATGTCAAGGCACTTCCACTAATGCCAACAAAGTTTTCTAGTCTATTCAAAGAATGTTGTGGTCGATAGTGTCGAATGCAGCGCTAAGATCCAGTAGAACTAATAAAGAGATACAACCACGATCAGATGATAGAAGCAGGTCATTTGTAACTCTAATGAGAGCAGTCTCAGTACTACGATACGGTCTAAATCCTGACTGGAATTCTTCACAGATACCATTTTTCTCTAGGAAGGAATATAATTGTGAAGATACTACATTTTCTAGTATTTCTGACAGAAAAGGGAGATTTGAGATCGGTCTGTAGTTAACTAGATATTTGGGGTCAAGTTGTGTTTTTTTAATGAGAGGCTTAATAACAGCCAATTTGAAGATTTTGGGGACATATCCTAATGACAATGATGAATTAATAATAGCCAAAAGAGGATCTATGACTTCTTGAAGCAGCTCTTTAAGTAGTTTAGATGGAATAGGGTCTAACATACATGTTGTTGGTTTAGATGATTTAACAAGTTTATACAATTCTTCCTCTCCTATAGTAGAGAATGAGTGGAATTGTTCCTCAGGGGATCTACAGTGCACTATCTGATGCGATACTGTAGCTGACGGCTGCATGGTTACAATTTTATCTCTGATAGTATCGATCTTGGAAGTAAAGTAGTTCATAAAGTCATTATTGCTGTGCTCTTGGGAAATGCCAACACCTGTTTATGCTTTATTTTTCGTTAATTTAGTCACTGTATTGAATAAATACCGGGAGTTATGTTTGTTTTCTTCTAGAAGAGACGAAAAGTAATCAGATCTAGCAGTTTTTAATGCTTTTCTGTAGGATAGGGTACTTTCCCGCCAAGCTATACGAAATACCTCTAGTTTTGTTTTCCTCCAGCAGCACTCCATTTTCCGGGCTGCTCTCTTTAGGGTGCAAGTGTGCTCATTATACCATGGTGTTGGACTCTTATCCTTAATCTTCCTTAAGCGTAAAGGAGCAACTGTATCTAAAGTGCTAGAGAAGAGAGAGTCCATAGTTTCTGTTACATCATCAAGTTGTTCTGAGCTATTGGATATGCCGAGGAACTGAGATAAGTCAGGAAGATTATTTATAAAGCAGTCTTTTGTGGTAGAAGTGATGGTTCTACCATATTTGTAACAAGGAGTTGGCTTTACAGCTTTAGCTATATGGAATATACAGGAGACTAGATAATGATCTGAGATATCATCGCTCTGCTGCAAAATTTCAATGCCACTGACATCAATTCTATGTGACAGTATTAAATCTAGAGTATGATTTCGACAATGAGTAGGTCCTGACACGTATTGTTTAACACCAATAGAGTGCAGAATGTCTATAAATGCTGATCCCAACAAATCTTTTTCATTATCAACATGGATATTAAAATCACCAACAATTAGGACTTTATCTGCAGCCAGCACTAACTCCGATAGAAAATCAGTAAATTCTTTAATAAAGTCTGTATGGTCCCCTGGTGGCCTGTAAACAGTAGCCAGTACAAACATCACAGGGGATTTATCATGAACACTTGTTTCTTTGGATAATGTTTAGCCAGTCTGTCTGCTTCCTGACCTGGGCCCCAGTTAGTCAAATACGAACTCTAAGACTATGTGTCATATTTCTAAAGAGAAGAGCGGCACCACCCCAGGAGGGGTGAAGACCATCTCTTTTCAGCAGGTCAGGTCTGCCCCAAAAATTCTTCCAATTTTCTATAAAGCCTATGTGATCGATATGATACCTCTTCAGTAAGTGGTGCCTGTGGGCACCACTTAGACATCCAGCCATTGAGTGACGACAGTCTGCTATGAACGGTAAGCAGGGAGCGGACCAGAGATATTACAGTGTCTGACATCGTACTTGCAAGTTCACACACCTCTTTAACATTATTTTTAGTGATCTCCGACTGGCGAAGTCGAACATCATTAGCGCCGACGTGGATAACAATCTTACCGAATTTACGTTTACCATTAGCCAGCACTTTTAAATTTGCCAAGATGTCAGGCGCTCTGGCTCCCGGTAAACATTGGACTATGGTGGCTGGTGTCTCTATTTTCATGTTCCTTACAATAGAATCGCCAATAACTAGATCACTTCCATCAGGTTTCTCAGTTGGTGCTTCACTGAGTGGGGAGAACCTGTTTGATGTTTTGATCGGAACGGAAAAGCGGTGTTTTGACCCACGACTAGGCCGCCTCACAGTCACCCAGTTGCCCTGCTGCACGGGCTCAACCAGAACGGAACAATACACAGGACTCCCTGAGCTAGTCGCATCCAAAGCAGTATCTACAGCCCTCACATTCTTACTATCCTCAACTAAAGTTTGGATGTGTGTCTCTAGTTCTAAAACCTTCTCTGTCAGCCTAACTATTTCCCTGCATTTATCACATGTGAATCCCTCGCTGCTGACAGAGACAGATAAACTGTACATGTGGCAAACAGTGCAAACAACAATAGCAGGAGAAGAAGCCATTACTCACCATGATTGATGAATGATACTAATTTAACAACCACTTACCACTGTTGTTTGATGAACTCGAGAAAATCAAAGCGAGAGAGAAATGAAAACGGAGCGAAGAAAAAAATAAAAAATGAGACAATAATAGGCACGAATAGAAACCGCGAGTGACAAGCTAACTGGCTAATGAATGCTAACGCGCTGCACGCGCGCTGCACTCGCGGTTTTAAAAGCGAACGATCAAATTAGTTAGATTAGCTTGAAAGATAACACCAGAAATATGGTGGGAATTAAGTTATATATTATCACTTTATACAACAGGGAGTGAAAGTAAGGTAGAGATTCAATAAAAAGCCAAGCTACTCGGAGCTACAATCGCAAAACTCTCATCAGCACAACAGACAGGAACAGTGCTGAACTGCTTGAGTTCCTTCAGAGGCAAGACAGATGTACCACTGAAACAATTTCAGAGGCTCCTAGGGCATATGGCATCCATAGCCGCTGTTACGCCGCTCGGACTGTTTCATATGAGACCACTTCAGGACTGGTTACACAGCAGAGTCCCAAGATGGGCATGGCGCCATGGCACACATCTCATGACCATCACAGTTATGTGCCGCCACACATTCAGCCCCTGGTCGGACCTTGCCTTTCTACGGGCCGGGGTGCCCTTAGAACAAGTGTCCCGGCATGTTGTTGTCACGACGGATGCCTCCAGGACAGGCTGGGGTGCTACATGCAATAGGCAGGCAGCCTCGGGGTCCTGAACAGGACCTCGACTGCTTTGGCACATCAACTGCTTGGAGTTGCTGGCAGTGCTTCTAGCACGTGTTGGTCTGCACAGACAACACCGCAGCTGTTTTGTACATCAACCATCAGGGAGGTCTACGATCACGTTGCATGTCACAACTTGTCCGCCATCTCCTCCTCTGTAGTCAGACACTGCGGAAGTTGCTGTCCACATTCTAGGGGAGCTCAATCGTACAGCTGATGCACTCTCACGACAGCTCACTTTCCCCGGAGAATGGCAACTCCATCCCCAGGTGGTCTAGCTGATCTGGAATCCATTCGGGGAAGCTCAGGTATACCTGTTCGCACGAGTCCTTCCACTGCCAGCTGTACTACTTCCAGACCGAAGCCCCCCTTGACATGGACGTGCTGGCACACAGCTGGCCCCGGGGCCTACGCAAGTATGTATTTCCCCCAGTGAGACTTCTTGCATAGATACTGTGCAAGGTCAGAGAGGATGAGGAACAGGCCTTTCTGGTTACGCATTACTGGCTCACCACCACCTGGTTTTCAGAAGTCATGCTCCTCGCAACAGCCCCCTCCCTGGCAGTTCTCCCTGAGGAAGGACCTTCTTTCTCAGGGGCTGGGCACTATATGGCACCTGCATCCAAGCCAGAGCCACTTCTACTAGGCGAGCTTATGCCTTGAAGTGGAGTCTGTTCACTGACTGGTGTTCTTCTGATCGAGAAGACCCCCAAAGAAGCCAGATTAGAGTCGTGCTTTTTTCCTGCAAGAAAGGTAAAAAAGTCCTGCCTCAGAGACCCATTCCATATGTAGTATTGCCTCTGGGTCAGTCAATATTAGTATCTCCACGTCACCTCTAAATGGGTAGGATGTGGTCTCCATAGCGACCTTCTCCTTGGAAGTCACACTTCCCCAATGTCCATCTAGCCCAGCAGGAAAAAATAGAGATCTAAAGAAGTCTTTCTCCTGAAGGGTGAAATTCCTTCTGCTAAGAATTTTTTTGTGGACGGAACAGCAGCATGGCCTTCTCCAGCAACGGTGTACTCACCTTTGGTCCCTCTCAGTTCCAAGGTCAGTGAATTTGCGCTGGAGCGTTGGGAAGGTTATAACTTATGCATTTGCTATTGCCTTGACACACCGTGGCTTGTCATCATTTGCAGCGCCACAGGTTGTAACGGCGTTCAGTGGTTGTGGCACTTTCCATAGGGCCTCTAATGTCACCACAACATAACTCGTAGTGACCAACAGATAGGGAACGTCTTGGTTATGTACGTAACCCTCTTTCCCTGATGGAGGGAACAGAGATGTTATTTCCCCTTGTCACATCCCTGAACCACTTGCTGAATGCTGGGACACGTTCTCAGCTCCTCAGCATAAACCTGAATGAGTGGATGCACGCTGTCACCATGTGTGCGAGGGAGTGGCTCGGCATTTTCTTTTAAACTCAGAGGTGATTGGGGCTCTCAAGTTAGACCTCTAATGTTGTCATGACATAATGTCTCCATTCTCTCCATCAGGGAACGAGGGTTATGTAAGTAACCGAGACGTTGTTATTACAATATACCACATTAACAATAAATATGAATAAAATAAAATACAATTTTCCTATTAACACATTTACTCAATTCTCCATGAATAGAAATACTCACTTGTAAGAGCTGATGTTTGAGACTCAGTTGAAGGAGAGCTTGTAGTGGCAGGGGCTGCTGGTATATTTAGATGTACAATGAAAAAGTAATTTTTTTATTTTTATTTTTTTTTTTTTTTGCCTACAATCAAATTTTATACTGCAAGAATTATTAAAGCACATGAAATTTCTGTAAAGTATTTTCTTTTACTATTTCCTATTACGTTATTTCCCAACATAAATTTTAGCGGGTAGATGCTGATGTTTGATACTTGGGATTTGACATGAAATAAGCACAATTATTATTACAATATATAACATTAACGATAAATATGAACAAAATAGAGATAAAAGTTTCCTATTAATTCATTTAATCAATTGTTCATTAATAAAAATACTCACTTGTAGGAGCAGATGTCTGAGACTCAGTTGAAGGAGAGCTTGTAGTGGCAGGAGATGTTGGGACATTTAGATGTACAAATAAACAAAACAACAAACAAAAAATAAATAGTTTTTTTGTTGTTGTTTATGTTTTGTTTTGTTGTTGTTGATAAAATCAAATATTATATTGCAAGACTTGTTATTAAAATACATGAAATTCCTGTAAACTGTATGAATACAATTTTGTCATACTGTTTACAATTTCCTATTTCCCAACATAAAATTTTAACTGGTTGATGCTGATGTTTGATAGAATTTGACATGAAATGATCACAATAATTATTACAACATACCACATTTATGATAAATATGAATAAAACTGAGATATAATTTTCCTATTAACACATTTACTTTGTTGTCCTTGAATAAAAATACTCACTTGTAAGAGCTGATGTTTGAGATTCAGTTGAAGAAGAGCTTGTATTGGCAGGGACTGCTGGAATATTTAGATGCACAATTATTATTATTATTTTATTTTATTTTTTGTGTTGCATACAATCAAATTTTATACTTCGAGAATTGTTATTAAAATACATGAAACTGCTGTAAACCGTATGAATACAATTTTGTCTTATCACTATTTCCTATTTTCTTTTACTATTTCCTATCACATTATTTCCCAACATAAATTTTAGCGGGTAGATGCTAATGTTTAATGCTTGGAATTTGACATGAAATAAGGACAATTATTATTACAATATACCACATTAACAATAAAATTAATAAAAACAGAAAAACGGAAAACACATTTACAGTTGTCTATGAATAAAAATACTCACTTGTTTGAGATTCAGAGCTTGAAATGGCAGGGGCTGCTGGGATATTTTGATTTATGGAGAAACAGAAACATAATTTTAGTAACTTGTATTTTGTAAGTAATTAGCTGACATATAAGAAGAATATTTTTGCAAGCAGTGAAACTCTGTATTGCAAGATTTATTAATAGAGGATATGACAACTGTAAACAGCATAAATTAAATTTTCCCAATTAAAATGTCAGTCTATATTTATCTGGTAGGTGCTGATGTTTGAGATAATTTTCATTATAAAATTACATTAACAATTAAATGAATAAAATACAGGGTAACACTTTAGAATAGGGAACACTTATTCACTATTAACTGCGACTTTTCCCTCAATAAATTCCTAATTTGCTGCTTATTAATAGTTAGTAAGGTAGTTGTTAAATTTAGGTATTGGGTAGGAATAGGGATGTAGAATAAGGTCATGTAGAATAAGGCATTAATATTTGGTTAATTAGTACTAATAAATGGCTAATATTCTAGTAATATGCATGCTAATAAGCAACTAGTTAAGAGACCTTAAAATAAAGTGTTACCAAATACATCTACGTTTACATTTATGCATTTAGCAGAGGCTTTTATCCAAAGCAACTTACAGTGCATTCAGGCTATACATTTTTTTGTTTGTTTGTTTGTTTGTTTGTTTGTTTGTTTTGTTTTGTTTTTTTTATCAGCATGTGTGTTCCCTGGGAATTGAACCCACAACCTTATACAGTTATACAGTAAGTGTTTACAAAGTCGTACTCACTTGCAGTAGGTGTTTGAGGAGATGTGTGCGACTCAACTGAATAAATACTTGAAGTTACAGGGAGTGATGTGATATCTGGACATATTTAATAAATGGTCTTTCTTGACAAGCTCAGAGGGCATCTGGTAACACTTTAGAATAGGGAACCCATATTCACTATTAGGTTGTTAAGTTTAGGTATAGGTAGGTTTAAGGGATCTAAAAAAAAATTATCATGCAGAATAAGGCATTAATATGTGCTTTATAAGCACTAATAAATATTAGCTAATGTAGCTAGTAATGTGCATGCTAATAAGCAATTAGTTGATAAAAATAAAGTTTTACCTGGCATCTGTTCATACAATTAAGTTCTGTATTATATTATTACATATTATAATATACAATATATTATTAATAAAAGAATAGCATATGTTACAGGATATAACCATTTTAACTGGTAGTACTCTGATGTTTCTTACACAGGATGTGATTGTAAATGTTAGTACTGACCTGTATGAGTCTGTGCATTCAATCCCTGAGGAGAGAAGCGAAGTGCATTATTAAACAATTTCAAAGACATTTCAAAGAGACTCGAATCTAGGTCTCAAAAATAACTGTTAAGACCCACATCTAGGGAATAATTGCACTAAAAGGGCACAGTAAGGATAAGGTTGTGGTGGTGGAATCCCAGAAAAATCACTCCGGTTGAGGATCAAAGAATCACACAGATTAGGCGAAGAAAACTGTTACATTTATTAGAGATTGTGAGATAACATGAAAAGCATATCTTCAGAGTGGCCACAAGCCAAAATAACAAACAAAAGGAAACTATAAAAGAAAAATGATCAGATAATAAAATAAAAACATAACAAAATGTATCTAAAAAAAAAAAAAAAATCTCAAACAAATTCACAAAATAAAACGGCAGGATGCCCTACGCTCTGTTTAACAGTGTGCTTTAACATCAACAAATATGAGCTCTAAATTTTAGTTCAGATAACATTTGACTCAGTCTAGGTCAAGTTTGATTGTCAGCCAGAGGAGGAAACCAGGAGCTCTCAACCCATTCACGGTCACACCAACAATGACTTCGCTGAATGAGCTCTAGGGAATACGACCATGGAAAGAGAACTAGAGCCAATATAAACCTCAGTATGTTGTAAGGCAAACAGCAATGCTAGTGTTTCCTTCTTGATGGTACTTTAACATCACTGATGTTTTAGGATGTTTTTTTTATTTTTATCTTTTTGGAAAAATACCCAATAGAATGCTCAACACCATCTTCATCATCTTCAGTTTAAATGAGCATGAATAATTTGGAGCAGCTAGAACTGGAGCACTACAAAGCAGAGATTTAACAGAGTCAAAGGTGGACTGACATTCATCATTCCACTTAAAATCTCACAAAGTAAAAAACATATTTGTTCGAGGCAGCACAACATCTGAGAAATTTCTACAAAACTGTCCTATAATCCATGCTCATTCTCCACTAAGTATTTTACCTCCTCTTCCATAACTTTATGTTTGGAAGGGTTAATTCCTCTCTATAAGCACTCTGCTTATTGTAATTGGCGGATGGTCACCTACGTCAATGTTGTGTTTCGGCACTTGAGTTTCGGGCAGGACATCTGAAAACAAACCTGCAAATTAATTAATTAACTCGGATTGTGCAACAAAGTTAATTGTAGGATAAGTCCAACAAATGTGAATTTAAATCCTCCAAAACCCTGGAATGTTTTAATCTGTCAGTCGAGACTAGAGGACTCTGCAAACCCACCTTGATCCGAACCACTATCAGAAGTAACCACAACAGAAGCTACAGGGGTGATAACAGAGCTTTTTGACTCGGAATCATCTTCCCGACTTACATACAGCTTCAAAATATTTACGTGGCACCCAAAAGTTTTCCTCCATCAGTCAGGAATTTGAACCACATAGTTCGTGTCACTCAGCTTTTTATCAATGATGTAAGGTCCAGAAAATCTGGCCTGCAAAGCAGCACCCTGAACTGACAATAAGAGATAAGAGATCCTTCAGAGAATTAACAAAAAACAGCATTCCTATCAAAACTTTCAAAAAAATAAATAAATAAATAAAAACTATCAAAAACATTTTTGATTGCGAACTCTCCAAAATAGTCTGAGCCAATTTATTGGCATTATGCAATCGCTTGTGAAGCTAACTCACATAATCCAGCAGATCGCATTCCAGTTTCTAATCGGACACCCAATTTTCTTGCAGCATTTTGAGAGGGCTTCTCACTGTGTGTCTGAAAACTAGCTCAGCTGGGCTGAACCCCAGTGACTCCTGAATGGACTCAGCACCTGTTTAAACAGTTGAGACATAAAATTAGTCCCCTGCCTGGTTTGAAAACCAAAGGTAGAAAAGAACATAATTAGAGCTTTCACTACAGCCTTCACGTTCAACAAACGTAGCAATATTGCCTCTGAATAGTGTGTAGCCGTGCATATAAATGTGGTCAGATACATATGTCCTGAGTTTGTTCGTGGTAATGGTCCAATACAGTCCAAGATTACTCATGCAAAAGGCTCGTCCTTGACAGGAATATGTTTAACACTCCCAACTCAATGCTTTGAAAAAGAACATCAGATCCACAATAACTTTCAAAAAATTTTGCCTAAAATGAATTGAGTAGTGTATTCTTGACATTTAATTTCAAGGTCCAATTGCTTCAACTGAATGGCTAGTTTTAAATCTTCTGAGTTTACACCACTAAAAGTGGTTGAAAGTTCTACAAGTTAAGTACTGCTAAGGTATTAACCAGAGCCATTGAAAACACTGCGACACTCCCATAGATTTCCATAGGAACTGAGAAATGCAGAAGCAATGTGTGTCATGGAGCAGCCAATAGTTCCAAACAACTAATAGTTCCAGCATTGAAGCCCATTCATTTCAGTGCTTCTCAAGCACACTCGCTGGTAAATTGATGAAATTAAAGATTTTTTGACATTTTAATGCATTAGTTGACCTCTCATGAATCAGTAGTGCCATTTTATTAAGCGTGTTATATTTAATGTTTATCGTTAGATAATAGATAGTTAGACTATAATTGCAATTACATAATGTGAGCAACACTTTAATAGCTACCAAAACCAGATGCTAGTTGTCATATTTTTATATTTATATTTTTATATATCATATTTTTGTCTTTTTTAGCTATGGCACTGGCAGCTCTCACAGCTGAGAACAGCGCTTCTTCCCTGCAGCTATCCAGCGAGACTATTAGAACATATTTTACCTAAAAAAGCACATTTTGAACGGCGTTTGCTGCAAAATGTCATGCAGGTACATGCAGGGCACCTCTGCATTTCTCCGATGATCTCTCTGAGTGTGTCAACTGTTTGGGCAAAGCCCACACAGAGGCTGTGCTTACTGAGACGAGTTGCTCTCATTGCGAGAGCATGAGTCTCACCTCGCTGCACTCGTAGGTCACCCAAAGCACTCCTGATGCAAGGTTAAGTCCCTCTACAACTGGACCTCCTTCCAAAAAGGCTCATGTCTGCCTCCCAACCCTGTGTACAGTTCCAGGCATTGGGAGCATTATGTTTGTTGCCAATGTTGCCACAACACCACATGCATCACCCCTGTGCAGTGACCTGCCACTCAAACCACTTCAACCCCTTACCACCCAAAACCAGGCTTGGGAAGCCATTTTGGATGTGTCAAAGTGGGTCTTGGAAACAATCAAATAAGGTTACTTGCTCCAATTTGCTTGCAGACCTCCCTGATTTAGGTGAGCCATGACTCTTTCAAGACCCTGGCCCCTAGGAAAGCTCTTTATCTGGTCGGACAGGAATAGATTTGGGGCTGGTCTCCAGGAGGAAAAGGTTGCAAAAGATGCCTCCAACTTGGGTTATGGAGCTCTTTGCAATGGCAGACTGGCTGATATGCAGTGCTGGCATATCAGCTGCCTGGAAATGATGGCAGCTTTCTGGTGCTTACAGCCTTCCTGCCAGACCTAAAGGGGCACCATGTCTTGTCTATTCAGACAACATGACAGTGGTAGCCTACATAAACCACCAAAGGGGACCCAGATCACAGATGCTTTGTCCTTCTAGTGGCCCCACGGTAGCAGAATCAGTCATAGTTCCACAGGATGGTACAATTGCTTTCAGCAGTTCCTTAGCCAATTCCACTGAAGAGGGACCTCTAACCTGAGTTGTGGAGCCTACGTCTATGGTCCCTCAACATGAGCCTTTTCACCTTCCCCAGAGGGTCATGAAAACCATTTCAGAGGCCAGAGCGCCATCTACTAAGTGCCTCTATGCCCTTAAGTTGTCTGTCTTTTCTGAATGGTGTACAGTCCAGAACAAAGATTCTTTATCTTGTGATATTGCATAAATCTTGTCCTTCCAGCAGGAGCTGCTGGATAAGGGCCACACCCCATCCATGCTCAAGGTCTATGTGGCAGCCATCGTGGTGAACATTGGTCAAGTGAGTAGGTGACCTTCTGGAGCTCTCAGTGAGTGCATCTTGTCTTGAGTTTGGGCCAAAAGACTGCAAGGTCATCCTCAAGCCGAAGCATAGCTATGTGCCTATGGTGCTCTCCACTCCACATTACGAGTATAGGTCATTACCCTTTCTGCTCTCCCTGTTTCAAAGGATAAGCAGTGTTTACACTTACTCTGCCCGGTCTATGCTCAGAGTATATGTAGAGTGCTCTAGTCTGATCCGGCAATCAGAGCAGTTTTTTGTCTGCTTTGGAGGCTGCACTAAGGGACTGTCGATGACAGTCAAAGATTATAGTGGATGTGATAGCTCTAGCTTATGCCTCTCTGGGTCTACAATGTCTTATGGTATGGTCCCATATGTGGGATTTTTTTTTCTGTGCCCCTGGGAGTACAGTCCCACATATGGGATTTAGAATGTTCAATGTGCAGTTAACATAACTGCCAAATTCAAACTGTGGTTTCGTGCTTTGGCTGGCACTGAGACACAACTATGCAGTGTTTTTAACCACATAATGTTTATTTTAGATTTCATACATTTAAATATACATAAGTACTAGTAAAACAATACATTTAAAGCATGTAAAATACACACGGATGTCTATGGAAGCAGCAATAACCATCCATTCAAATATAATTTGCCAAAGTGTTTTATTTATATCAGATACACATAGTGTAAGCAACGTCTCGGTTACGTATGTAACCCTCGTTCCCTGATGGATGGAACGGCGACGTCACGTCGGTGACCGACGAATGGGATCTCGCCAGAGAGACCATTCCACTTCGAGTGTAACTAAACAAGCCAGTGGACATTGGCATGCGGTATTTCGCATCTGGCTGCCACACCCCGCAGCGCGGGTATAAGAGGCAGCAGGTGCACCGAATTAATTCATATTTTCACTGAGGAGCCGAGCCGGTGACCCGGCAGCTCAGCTGTGGTACAGCGACTGTGGCGACGGGACGTGACGTCTCCATTCCCTCCTTCAGGGAACGAGGGTTACATACGTAACCGAGACATTCCCCTTCGGTCGGTCACTACGAGTCATGTCGGTGACCGACGAATGGGATCCCTACCAAAGCGCCACAGGAGCTGCCCCCTCCAGTGCCCTGTGTAGGCCTCCAGGTCCCTCCTATAAGGCAGACGATAGGACCGGGCTCTACACAGAGAAAGTCAACTACTGCTGTTCCTCAAGCAACCCAACAGTAGGACTTGGATGCCAGTGGGAAAGCGTGCCCTTCCATTTGGAAGAGGCACACTGCGGAGTCACCTCCCCCCAGAGGGGGTTAAGTGACATTTATTCTTGTGAAGTAACCCCGTAGGGCCCTATCGCACATGGAAGTCTCTGAGATGGCTCAGGCTGCATCATTTAGAGACGGCAGAACGCGGTCTGCTGGGGGAAACACGGCTCTAGTAGCTGTACCATGGAAATACACATATGGAACCCAACAGGGTCGCTCATATGGGCACTAGCCTCAAACCAGATTTCAGGAATTCATTGGCTGAAAGGCCTGGCACCAGACGCTCCACCACATCCGGCCGCCGGAGTGCTGGAGGACTCGACAGGGTTTGCCTGGTTAAGGAACTCTCTGGAAAATTGGGTGTTAAGGACGCCGCAAGCCGACTCTGAACTGGGCCTCTCAGTGCCACTACCCATTTGAGGTGAGAACACAGGAGGAAACCGGTTCGACACATAGGCTATAGAACCTAGCGAACATGTTAGGAGTCACCCAGCCCGCAGCTCTACAAATGTCTGCTAGCGAGGCACCACAAGCCAGCGCCAAGTGAGCATGCAGCCTGAGAGGGCAGGGCACACCTTGTGCTTCATAGGCCAAGGTGATGGCATCCACTATCCAGTGGGCCATCCTCTGCTTGGAGACAGCCTTCCCTTTCTGCTGTCCTCCGTAACAGATAAAGCGATGTTCTGAGGTCCTAAAGCTCTGAGTTCTATCCACATACTGTTGCAGTGCGCATACAGGACAGAGCAAAGCTAGGCCTGGCTCTGCCTCCTCCAGGGGCAGCGCTTGCAGGTTCACCACATGGTCCCTGAAGGGAGTGGTAGGACCTTGGGAACATAGCCGGGCCGGGGTCTCAGTGTTGCACTGGAGACAGCCGGCCCGAACTCAAGGCGCGATTCGTCGACCGAAAATGCCTGCAGGTCCCCCGCCCTCTTAATCGAGGCCAATGCAGTTAGGAGTAGGGTTTTCATAGAAAGAAACTTCAACTCAACTGACTACAAAGGCGCGAAAGGGGCAGTTTGAAGGGCTTTTAGCACCAATGCCAAATCTCAAGAGGGTAGGGAGGGAGGCCTAGGAGGATTTAACCTCCTGGCCCCCTTAAGGAACCTGACGACCAGATCATGCTTCCCCACTGACCTCCCCTCTATGGGGTCGTTTTCAGAAATAGCAACAACATAAACCTTAAGGGTGGAGGGGGACAGCCTACGCTCCAACCCTTGCTGCAGGAAGGAAAGCACGGCTCTGATCGAACATCTCCGGGGGTCCTCATGGTGAGAGGAACACCATTCGACGAACAGGTTCCACTTCAGAGCATAGGTCCGTCTAGTGGACGGTGCTTGAGCTGAAGCAATAGTGAGCGCTACCGCCTGGGGTATGTCACCTAGAACCTCGCCTCCAAATCAGCTGAACCGCTTGGGGATGGAGTCTCCACTCCCCTGGAAGTGCTGCTCAAGACAGCTCGTCGGCTGCCCGATTGAACACTCCTGGGATGTGGATGGCACGAAGGGACCTCAGATGCTTCTGACTCCAGAAGAAGAGGTGGCGGGCGACATTCGACAGGAGCGTAAACCGCTTTACCGGTTGATATATGCAATGGTCGCAGTGTTGTCCGTATGGACCAGAACGTCCCTGCCCCGAAGGTGCCCCCTGAGGCAGCTCAGGGCAAGGCGTACTGCCAGCAACTCGAGGCAATTGATATGGAGACCCGTCCATACCCCTGACACTGCGGGCTGCAACTGGGGTGGAAGCAGCAGGTTTCCTCCGGCGCATGATGTGTTTGATCGCTTCTGTGCTGCCGAGAACTGCTGGGCAAAGCTCTCGACAGTGTCGCTGAAAAGGCCGCTCTGCGACACGGGAGCATTCAGGAACTGTACCTTCTCCTGCTCCTTCATGTCAGCTAGACACAGCCAGAGATGTTTGAAATAGCGGAGTCTTTTATGCAACTCCAAATGGTCATGTCCCCACAAGGAGAACATGAACCATCCACGAAAGCTTCCTCAGCGTGCTGAATGCCCAGACACGTGAGGCAGCGATCGTGACCGTCCTGAGGCACCAGGAAACCACATCCAGAAACGCACTGGTGATAAGACATCTTTAAAAAGACGCGATCACCCGTGTTGCTCTTTTAGAGAAATGCTTTTTTAGAGAAATTGCTCTTTTATTGCTGAAGCACGCAGGGGAGCTGGCCATCGCACACTCCTGGTGTGGCTGTCTGCACGAAGATGATCTTTTTTTCCCTCCCATGAGACTGCGACCACCGCCGTAACGCCCGCACTCATTCAGCAATCACTCGAGGAACAGGAGACCGACCACCGCTCGGCTCCGAAGTGAAAAGATGAATTAATGCGGTGCACCTGCTGCCTCTTATACCCGCACTGCGGGGTGTGGCAGCCAGATGGGAAAATCGCATGCCAATGTCCATTGGCTTGTTTAGTTACACTTGAATTGGATTGGTCTCTCTGGCGAGACCCCATTCGTCAGTCACCGACGTGACTCGTAGTGACCGACTGAAGGGGAACTATAAAGTTCACTCTATTCTTCTCCCAGTTCACCAGCCACTTTCTTACATGTGTTTCGGGAGAAATTGATTAATTCACATGCTGTAACTCCGACTGACAGGACTCTCTGAACTGCGGTGCAAACAAACATGGCGGCGTCCATCTCACGTTATAGATCACGATCAAGATCATTTATAAAGGTTTTTAAACGTTAAAATACACTCACTTACAC
Organism: Spinibarbus caldwelli; assembly: GCA_039654775.1. Classification (NCBI taxonomy): domain Eukaryota; kingdom Metazoa; phylum Chordata; class Actinopteri; order Cypriniformes; family Cyprinidae; genus Spinibarbus; species Spinibarbus caldwelli. The sequence goes on along the minus strand of CM077265.1, from coordinate 19,256,574 downwards.
GTATTTGTGAATCAGAATATCAGATAGTTGATGACATGGTAAGCAAGTGTGTGAATATTTTGAATAAAAAAGGAAAAACTAAATAAAAGCAATACATCTGTCATACAGTGTTTTCGTGGCTGCGATGTGTCACGTGACAAGCATGACATGTCACCATGGAAACAATAAGGGGAAACGTTCTAAAAAAACAGTCACCTAAAAAAACTTACTCTGGGGGGGTCAGCTAGAATATTTTAAACTTACCAGTGAAAGAGTTAATGGGCTGAGAGCCCACTCCACCAGGGATATGCCCTCTTCCTAGGCATGGTCCAATGGTGTGAGGCGCAGGTGTTGCTCAAGAACATTTACTCCACCGGCCTCACTCCGCCCCCAAGGCTCTTAGCCCTGCCCCCACTCATCACAGCTTGCTCCCGTTATCTCAGGGAACTGAGGTTACATTAATAACCATGAAGTTTTTATGATGATTGCCCATTCATGATGTAACTTGTCATTGAATGCCTTTTTTATTTTAAACTTCTTTCTTGGGTTAATTTCAGTATTTGCTTGCATTAATTAATATTCACTTGTTGTCTTCATTAATATTCACGTGTCTGTGTTTTGATTTAGTTCTGTTCTGTCTCCCAGTCATGATCTGGTTTCCTAATTTGTTCCCTCAGCTTCTGATTCTGTTCACCTGTTCGTTAATTATGTCATTAGTTCTCCTTGTTTAATAAGCCTGGTGTTTCCTGAGTACTTTGTTTGGTGTTTAGTGTGTTGCTCTATTTCCCTTGTTTATTAAAACTCCTTGTTAAATTTTCTCATTGTGCACTTTATTTGAATTTTTGTACTACACCGTACCGTTACAGAAGACCGAACCTCCATAATATTCACTATATTGCCAAAAGTATTGGGTCACCCACTTCTAATGAACAGGTTTGACTACTTTAGTAATTTCCATGAGTACAAATCTTAATGTTTAAGCATATAATGATATTCTAGGGAATTGTGTGCTTCTTTAAAGCAACAGTTTGGACAGCACCCTTTTCTATTCTAACATGACAATGCCTCTGTGTATAAGGCAAGGTTCAAAAAGAAATGATTGATTTAGTCAGTGTGGAAGAACTTGACTGGTCTGCAGAAAGCCAAGTCCTAATCCAAGCTGAACACCTCTGGTGTGACTTTAAATGCAGATCTTGAGCCAAAAACTCATCACCAAACACCAATGACTTGTACATATGGGTACAGACACTTCCAAAACTGTTGCAACAGAGATGGAAATACAATTTTTAAATACATGAATTATGTTTCCATCTTTGTTGCCACAGTTTTGGAAGTGCCTTTTTCTGTTCTAAAGAAGGGGGTGTGCCAATACGTTTGTCCATATAGTGTATGTACAAGTCATTGGTGTTCGGTAAAGAGTTTTTAGCTCAAGATCTGCATTTAAAGTCACACCAGAGGTGTTCAGCTTGGATTAGGACTTGGCTTTCTTGCAGACCAATCAAGTTCTTCCACACTGACTAAATCAATCATTTCTTTTTGAACCTTGCCTTATACACAGAGGCATTGTCATGTTAGAATAGAAAAGGGTCCTGTCCAAACTGTTGCTTTAAAATTAGAAGCACACAACTCCCTAGAATATCATTATATGCTCAAACATTAAGATTTGTACTCATGGAAATTACTAAAGTAGTCAAACCTGTTCATTAGTAGGAGGTGACAGAATACTTTTGGCAATATAGTGTATATCCATATATTCCAATGGTTCACCTCCTCTGTCTGGAGCAAAAGGATCACTTCCTCACTTCCTCGAGGACCATACGAGGGAATTTTTTGATCTAGCTTTCCTGACTCACTCCCCGGACAGCTGCTTATGCACTTTTTATTACGTCGGACGAAGGCAAAGCGGTCTGGGGAAGGCCCTTGAGAGAGTTTTGCCACTTTCGTGGAGTGGGTTCTGGTGAACAGAATTCGACATTCCCCATCAGACTCGCAGAGGAGGATTTCATTAGCCCCACTCCAAATCCAGAGCCCAGTCAACCACCTTCCCTGCGCTTCGTGGAGCTGTTGTGTGAGCCGACCAAAGACACAGACTCCTAGTGGTATTCATGGGTATTAAATGGAGCCCCGTCCACACTTCTGCTGCTGAGGGTGAGCTGTAGCTGGCCTCTGCATTACTGACTGACATTTTGGAAGAGTTTGATCCCCTTTTTCTTCTCCGCTGACTCTCCAGTGTTCCCACCCAGCCTCCCTCTCCTATCTCCTTGTCCAAATTCAGCCAGTTCATCAGCCCTGCCTCCACTGGTTTCTGTCAGTCCTTCAGCTCACCCTCAGTCAGCACCAACCCGGGCACTCTGATTTGCCTCAGGCCTTCCAGTCTCCAGCTCCACCTTGGTATAAAGTTCCCTTGTCTCTGCCTCCTGTCACTGAGCCCTGGACTCCACCTCGGCCCTCTGACATATTGGCTCTATTTCCACCTGAGTCTCCACCTCCAGTGGTTCAGTCTACCTCGCTCATCCCCATGGTGTCGTTGAAGGCATCTCCACCATAGGTCCTCCCTCCCTTGACTCCAGAAGAGCCTTCATCCTGGATGCACTCTGGGTTCCTGGCAGAGCATGTGAGTGGAGTGGAGTGGAGTGGAGTGGAGTGGAGTGGAGTGGAGTGGAGTGGTAATATTACCTTAAGAGCGCAGAGCGGCTTTCTGAAGATTCCACTCTGCTCGCTCAACCCAGAATGCCCTTTGGTGATTTGCTTGTTCGAGATCGACAATCTGTGAAATAGGCAGCAATAGTAGAGCAGTTATGGAGTTCAGATATTGTTTCAATGAAGTTGCAAGCCTTATACATAAATGTAAAGTAAAAATCAAAGTTAAGAATGAGCAGGGAGAAGAAACTGAGAGGCAGTGCGGTGAGACTGTGAAAGTTAGCAAAGATTCATATTTGAAACTGAAGCGGCACATTGCCAGAAAGCACGAGGATGTGATACGCAAACATAGTAGTGCAGCAAAAGGTGAGCTAGTTACATACCATAATAAATGAATAGATAAACACGTATACTAAGGTTATATTCTGTTGTACGGAGCCCCGATCATGACATGCAGACAAAATCACACCACAAATTTAGAATAGTTCTCTTTTATGCTAGGCCTACATTATGGCCACGAATTAAGAATTAATTTTCTCTTTTAGTCTAAATTATGGCCATGAATTAAGTATTCGTTCTCTTGTTTAGGCTTAACTGCCACAAATTCATTCGTTTGTTAATTCGTTCGTTCCCTAGTCTTAGTAGGCCTAAATCGTAGAACGAATTGTTATATTTCGTAATTAATTATTAAAATTATTATTGCTTAAAATTAATAAATAATAATAAATTAATTAAAAAATTGCTAAAACCTGCTGACGTCATAGAAACAAATTGTTAATTAAAATTATATTCAGAGCTCCGTAGTTATTAAATAATATCAGTTAAACTGTAGACCTAAACTAACACACAACTGTATATAGGCCTAAATACAGAGCTACAGAGTACAGAAGATATTAGCCTACACCACTTAGGCCTATTAAAATATTATTTTAAAAAACTGACCCGAATGGAGTCACATGACTTGCTCATGAACCTAGTGGCACTTGAGTAGAGCTCCGTACGTCTGGTCCCTTTTTGCTGATTTTTTTCCTTTTATTTGAAGTTTTATTCGTTGATAATACTTTCCCTAATGGCATACAATCGGAAACAGCAGGAGTTGTCTCCATCGGATTCTCCGATTAAGAAGAAATCCAAGCCACCGACCATGAGCGATATGGTGGACAAGATGGCGAACACTGTTACACACTTTGAGGACATTCTAAGAACTGAGTTGATGGCGATGCGGAACGAGTTTGCTTCTCACATGTGAGTTGTTCAGTCGCTATGCTCTAAATTGGATCTTCTTACAGGGGAGATGAGAGAACAAAAGAAAGTTGTCACAGATCATGATAGGTGAGTAGCCGCGCTCGAGCAACAGGTTATGGACTTACAGGATCGCAATAGCCGCAGCAATCTGCATCTGGTCGGATTGCCTGAAGGTTCCGAAAAGGACGACCCTATGGGCTTTTTGAAAAGGTCGTTACTGACGTGGTTCCCGCCTCTGGCGGGCAAATAGATTGAATTGGAGCGAGCGCATTGTGTGTACACAAGACTCTCCTCAGATCGCGCTAAACCACAGGTTTTCATCTTTAAACTGTTGCCGTACATGGACAGAGAGCTCAGAAGTGCATTTGCACTAGTTAGGAAGGAAATGAGAGAAGCTGGTATCAAGAATTTTCTTCTTTATCCTGCAACGCTGAAGGTCATTCTCAGTCAAGGTGAACCTAAAATGCTATATTCCCCAGAAGAAGCAAGAGTTTTTCTCAGATTCATTCATCCACCAAATCTCAGTGAGCTTCAGCTGGACATTTGCTGTCTAATCGGAGAAGAGATGCTCTAAATAGTTAGGTGACTGTGTCTTTCACTGTTCACTTCTTAATTCATAGTTACCAGAAGCTTTCATTGTGCATACAGTATCGCTTACTAGTTATGATGTTATTTTATTTATGTTTTAGTTGTATTCCTTCTCTCTCTTTTTTTTTTTTTAATAGAGATACTACTTAGTCAATATGTGACTATGGGGCCAATGTTGGTGCTTCAGTAATGTGCAGGTTTTTGTTGACGCCACGGATCATATTAAGGGGTGCTGGCAGATCAAGGTTTGTTCTTGGTTTAATCTGCCATAGTTCATGGGAAGGTGTTTATGTTTTTTTTTTTAATAGTGACAGGAAGGGTAGGGGTGGGGGGTGGTTTAATGGTAGACTCAACTGGTTTTATTTTCAAACTTGTATTTTGTCTTATTATGCAGTAAATCTATTCGATACCTATGACTGACCTTAATATTCTGAGTTGTAATATTAATGGCCTAAATGGCCCTCACGCACGTACAATTTTTCTGGATTTTTTGCGAAGAGGAAAGATTAGGATATACACAGGTGTAATAATAAGTTTTATGAAGTGGTTTCTCACTCATCTTCGGATACTAAAACCAAGGGTGTCCTAATATTGGTGTGGAGGACTTTAAATATTACTATTTTAGATAAAGGTTGTGAGACGGACGATAGAATAACACATATTAAAACAATAGTGGAGAATAGGAATATTGTGTCTCTTTCAGTTTATGCCCCTTGTACTCCTGACCCCACTTTTTTCTCTGTTTTGTCAACCTATCTCTTGAAATTTTCAGATTTTGAAACTGTATTGGGTGCAGATACGAATTCTGTAATGTTGCATATCCTAGATAGATCTGGACCAAAGGAATCACACTCTCAAGCTTTTTGTTCTGACAAACTTCGGCAATGTGTAACCTCATCCTCATTGGTGGATAGTTGGCGTTAATTAAATCCTTCTACTAAGTCTTTCATTTTCTTTTCTGCTACTCATAAATCCTATTCATGAATTGACTATATTTTCATTTCTACTTCTTTTTCTTCAGCTATTCGTGATGTCAATATCTGTTCCTTATCTCTGTCAAATCGTGATGGAAATTTGTACACATTATCATTGATCCCTCGGCTATCTCGTGCCACTAGATGGCAATTTAACCCCAAATTGTTACAGGATGAAAACTTTTGCAGTCAATTCAGAAATAAATTTGCTGAGTTTATTGAAATTAACCAAGGTACAGTGGATGATCCGCGAACACTTTGTAATGCAGTTAAAGGATTTATAAGGAATAACTCAATTTCATATGCCTCTTTCCTTCAGAAAAACTGACACAAAAAGATAGTTGAACGGGAATCACAGCTCCAGAATCTGACTAGAGATAATCAACGTTGTTTCTCAGACAATACACTCAGTAAAATCCTGGCGGTTAGGTCTGAACTCAATTCATTACTGAGATCCAGGGCAGAATTCCTGATTCAAAGATCCAGGCAGAATTACTATTTTCAAAGGAGTAGACCAAGCCACCTTTTAGCTTTAAGAGTACGCAACAGTGAAAAGTTTGCTAATATTTCAGCAGTGAAATCCCAATCTGGGCTCATTATGACAGACCCTAAAGACATTAATATCGCCTTCCACTCTTTTTACTCTAACCTCAATACTTCTTCTGCTGATGGTGACCCTGACTCTTTTGCATCTTTTCTATCCAACCTTGATTTACCTAGGCTGTCAGATTCGGATTCGGAATACCTGGCTGAACTGATCACTCTTCAGGAGCTGGAGTCAGCAATCCGATCTATGAACAAGGGGAAATCCCCAGGCATAGATGGTATTCCAATCGAATTGTATACTACTTTTTGGTCGGATTTAGGCCCCCTCATATTAGATATGATCAATTTTTCAGTTACTCAAGGCTCATTTCACCCATCTATTAATATAGCTGTTATTTCTCTCTTGTTAAAAAAAGATAAAGATCCGACTTCCTGTTTTAGTTGCCGGCCACTTTCTTTGATAGGGACTGATGTTAAATTATATGCTAAAGTACTATCTCGTCATCTAGAGAAATTTATGAACAGGCTAGTTCCTCATGACCAAACAGGATTCATTAAATCTCGCTCAGCTTCGGATAACTTAGATTTTATCATATTATTAATTCAACGAATAGTTTGTTATCCCCTTGCACAGTATTATCTCTAGATGCGATGAAAGCTTTCGACCAGTTAGAATGGAACTATTTATGGGCGGTTCTACAGCATCTGGGTCTAGGATCGAGTTTCATGAATATGATAAAAGTTTTGTACGCCAATCCAGCAGCCACTGTTCTCACAGGTGCTGTTTGCTCTAACCCATTCTTTATACATCGAGGTACTTGTCAGGGTTGCCCGCTTTCTCCTCTGTTATTTGCCCTATCCTTGGAACCCTTTGCTCAAGTGGTCCAACAATCTGAAACTATTTCTCCCATAAATATACGGAATACTCATCATCATATTTCTTTGTTTGCTGATGATATCTTACCCCTGATGTACACTGCATGCATCTGCGGTGCATTGTGGCTCCAACGTGGCTACCGGAGCTGATCGCGGCCACTCTAGTCATTACTTGTGTTTACACCAGATGCGCCGCGGCACATTTCAAAAGCGTCCCAGAAGTGGTTCTTCACGCCGCTTCGCTAAATATAGGCGCCTAGTCTATTTTTGATGCACGCCACATCCAAACCGCACAGCAAATACAAAATAAAAGTAAAAAAATCATGTAAATTTCAAAATAAACACCCTGTGCAGACTCCCAATTGTATTTCACATCACTATATTCTTGCTAGGAGGCCAGAAATAGATGACAAGAGGTTCATCCTGAAAGTTGAAAAACACACATTATTATATGACACCACAAATCCTTTTTACAAGGACAATTACAAAAAGAACAAAGCATGGGGTTAAATTGCAGCAGTTGTAAGAGTGGAATAAACAGAATTCAACCGGACAAAACAAAAACATTTAGCCAACCATGTTAGAACACAAAAAAATCAAGAAAAACAACTTTGGACAGGCAAATCACGTGGTCTCGCGAATCCTGTCGCTTCACTTCTGAAAAGCTCCTGGTGTAAGTTGGCACCGCGTGGAGGACGGAACAAAACCTCTTCGGAGCCGTAACGCGCCGCAGACGCGTGCAGTGTACATCAGGGGTTATTGTTTTTGGAGAAGCCGTCACATTCTGTTCCTCGTGTGTTGAATTTATCTGACCATTTTGGATGTCTCTCTGGGTTTAAAATTAATTGGAGTAAGTCATGTCTACTTCCCCTCAATTCTAAAATTGATTCCATGTCCCTTTCTATATCTATTCCATTGGTTCAAAACTTTAAGTACTTGAGCATAGATGTTTTTCCTTCCCTGCAGGAAATCGTCTCAAAAAACTATAATAGTATTCTAGCCAAAGTATTTTCAGATTTGTAAAATTGGTCTCATCTTCCTACTTCTTTTCAGGCTCTTATATCGGTGATTAAAATGAACGTTCTCCCACGGATTAATTTCTTTTCTTCCATGATTCCTCTCGCTCCACCGGTTGGCTACTGGAACAAACTTGATGCATGTATCTCACAGTATATATGGGATGGGAAACGTCCTCGTATTAAACTGACTACCTTACAACGATGTCGATTACATGGAGGTCTTTATTTCCCCAATTTTAGACTGTATGCTCAAGCCTTTTCCCTCTGCCCTTTATCAGTTTGGTTTGACCCTGACACTTCTGTGTCTTTGAGAGCAACTGAGGAATCTATTGTTCCTCTTCAGGAACTCGAGCTGCATCTGGAGACGTTTTGGGGAACGTCATGAGCGTGAGCGGCTCTGAATATCGTGTGTAATCAGTCCAAATGATTGGCAAGGCGTCACGGACGGGGGTGACGTAATGACCAGCTGGTATAAAAGCACATGCGGTGAAACCGGCATCAGCTTTTTGTCATTCAGCAAAAGCGCTCTGTGTGTGTTTGTTCAAACTCTTTGTCGTGAGTCTTATTTAGTGTTGTCTGTCCTGCCACTTTTAAGCTCCACATAAGGTCGATTGTATCCTTTGCATACAAAAAAGAGAATCAGTATGTCAAAGAGATATTTAATCGACTCTAACAAAGGCAAGGGCAGCTCACATTTCAGATCATATGTTTCTCTCTGCGGATGCTTCATGGTCCCAGGTGATACACATGATTTGTGGATGTTCTGTTTGAGAGCGGAGCATGCACGGTCGGCTCTCGAGGGAGCCAGCTGTGTGCATTGCGTGCGTTTTCCGATGCATTTGCTCCGCTCCCGGAAGGATCTCTTTGATGAGAAGGGAGCCTTTATCAGCGGAGGCAGAGCAGCGTCGGCGCTCGTGAGGTTCCCTCGTGAGGTTCCCGCAGCCTTCGAAGCCGAAGACGGACCTGCGGGTCGTACTTCACGCTAAGAAGTAGTTGGCTAAAAAGCCCTGACGCCCATGGCCCAGGGCTTATGAGGGTAGCCCCCGCTGGAGGGGAAGGGTTTTTTATGGCGGTTCTCAGTGTTCTGAGTATACCAGAGGCCAGTCTCGAGAGACTGGTTCCCTTAGGAGTTACCTGGCGTTGTGGGAGCCTCTGCCAAGCGTGTCTCGTTGGGTCCTGCCTAGCAGGCTCTGGTTCTACCATAGTCTCCTGGAGATGACGCAGGTCTGAGGACCGTCGTTTCAATAGGAGACTTCAGCCCAACAGAGTTCTGATGCCTATGGCTCAGGATTATTGAGGGCAGGCCCCTCTGGGGAAGAACGGTATACACCGCAGTGCACGGTGCCCGCCTCCTCAGTGCCCTCAGGAGATCGGTCTGCCAACCCTGCCATGTACGGTGTTCCAGGGCTCAGCGATCTCCAGCAAGCACACATCTCAGTTTCTTCCGCCCGGAAACGTAGCGGAGCTGAAATGCTCGCCACCCCTTCGGGGGTCTCTTGAGCAGCTAGGTCGGTTGTCTCCTGCCGGTGTGCCGTCCAGGGCACCGAACTAGCCGCTCTAAGTATACCAGAGGCCAATCTCGAGAGACTGGTTCCCTAGTAGACTATTTGGGATACTGCCAAATGTGTCTCAGTGGGTTGCCTTGTTCTAGGGGGTCATTCTCACTCCGGTGGGCCCCGAGCAGGCTCTGGTAAAGGGACGAGAAGCTGACACTCTCTTGAGGAAGGAGGCCATTGAGATGGTCCCTCCTCATGTATGAGAGTCCGGGTTCTACAGCCGGTACTTCATCATTCCAAGAAGGATGGAGGGCTGCCATCCTTCCCCATCTAGGAAGTCCCTGATGTTTGCTTTGGGGGCAAAGCTTACCAATACCGGGATCTTCCTTTCTGGCCTTGCACTCTCACCCTGCACGTTCACGCAGTTTCAGAGACTGCTGGATCTGATGGCAGCTGCGTCCAACGTGGTTTTGGCTTGCTGTACATGAGACCCTTACAGTGGTGGCTCAAGACAAAGGGGTTCTTCCTGAGGGGAAACCAGCTTTGCATGCTCAAGGTCACGTGGCGCTGCCTTCGTGCTTTAGACATGTGGAGACAACCTTGGTCTTGTCTCAGGGCCCGGGGCTGGGAGCTCCTTGTTGCCATGTAACGCTAGCGAAGGACGCGTCCCTCACCGGCTGGGGAGCGGTCATGAGTGGCCACCCTGCCTGTGGTCTGTGGAGTGGTCGCCATCTCACGTGGCATATCTATCGCCTAGAGATGCTGGCCGTGCACTGAAGTATTTCCTCCCAGCCTGAGAGATCGCCATGTGTTGGTGCGCACCGACAACATATCGGTGGTCGCCTATATCAACCACCAAGGAGGTCTGTGCTCACGCCCCCTGTACAGGCTGGCGCGCCAGATCCTTGTGTGGGCCCAAGGGTATTTTCCCTGTGCATCTCAATATGGGAGCAGACGTCCTGTCGAGACAGGGGCCGAGGCCCGGTAAATGGATGCTTCACCCAGATGTGGTGAAGCAGATCTGGAGAGTGTTTGGCAGGTGGACCTCTTCGCTACGAGAGAGACAGTGCAATGTCCCCTCTGGTACTCTCTAGTTCATCCAGCTCCACTGGGGCTGGATGCTACGGTACAGACGTAGCCAAGGCTTCGCCTGTACGCCTTTCCCCCAATCGCTCTGCTCCCGGGAGTTCTGGCGAGAGTGCACCGGGACGAGGTCAGTCTACTTCTGGTAGCACCATTCTGGCCGGGCCGAGTATGGTTCTCGGACCTGATTTCTCTCCTTGACAGCTCTCTACGGGAGATTCCCATCAGGAGGGATCTCCTCTCAAAGGCGGAGGGCACGCCCCTGCCCGGAGCTGTGGAAGCTGTGGTTGTGGCCTCTGAGGAGGCACAACTCATAGCTTCTGGTCTCTCAACCGAGGTTGTTGAGACCATACTTCAATCCAGAGCTCCCTCGACAAGGAAACTGTATGCCTTGAAGTGGAAGCTTTTCACTTCTTGCTGCGGAGACCACCAGCTCAACCCAGTTAACTGCCCAATTTGTACAGTTCTGGAGTTCCTGCAGGCCCGACTCTCCGCAGGGTTGACCCACTCCACTTTGAAAGTTTTGTGGCGGCAATATCGGCCTACCACGCCTCTCTTGGTGGACAGTCAGTGCACAGAAACCCCTTGGTTACACGTTTCCTCCACGATGCGCTGAGGCTGAGGCCTCCAGTACGTCCCGTGTACCACGGTCAGTCGTGCTGCAGGCCTTCTGTCCTCCTGACCAGCAGAAGCACAATTGTATGTGTCCAGTGCGAGCACTGGATGCATACGTCCACAGAGCTGCTATGTGGACAAAGTCGGACCAATTGCTAGTTTGCTACAGTCCCCCTAGAGAGGTCTGCCTGCTACGTAGCAGACCCTCAGCCGGTGGATAGTGGATGCCATCAAAACTGCTTGTGAGTTCTCTCAGTTCCCCTCGCCGACGGGAGTCAGAGCTCATTCTACCCTAAGTGTGGTGGCCATTCCAAGGCCTTTCTCGTAGGTGTCCTAATACAGGACATCTGAAACGCTGTGGGATGGTCCACGCCTCTGACGTTCATCAGGTTGTTGGCCTCGATATGGGCCACTCCAGGCTCTTCCGTTCTCTCGCCCTCATTGTGCTCCTGAGGGATACACACAGGGCAGGGACTTGGAAATCTGGCATCATGGGCATCTCGTTCCCCAAAGCGTCTCCGGACGCAGCTTGAGTTCCTGAAGAGGAACGCCTCAGGTTACGTATGTAACCCTGGTTCCTCGAAGGAACGAGATGCTGCGTCTCGGTGCCACACTTCCTGCATTCCTGCCAGCATTTTGCTTCGTTCCTAGAAGCTGACACCGGTTTCACCGCATGTGCTTTTATACCAGCTGGTCATTACGTCACCTTGCCCATCATTTGGACTGACTACACATGATACTCAGAGCCGCTCACGCTCATGACGTTCCCCAAAGCGTGTCTGGACGCAGCGTCTCGTTCCTTCTAGGAACCTGGGTTACATACGTAACCTGAGGCGTTTATCCGTATAAATTGAAGCATCTTGTTTTTTCGGGGGTTCCGCTTAGGCAGTGTAAATCTCAGTTTGGTCCCATTGTAACCCACCTCCTCTCCACATGGAGGGATGTTGAAAGACGTTTACAACTAGTTACAATATGACATAGGCATTTGCCTATTTTCCACAATAATAATTTTTTGTCAGGCAGTACTCCATTTCATTGTCCGCAATGGACTCATAATTAAAGTAAACACTCTGGGAGATATCTATGATGATAGTGGTTTAAAATCTTATCAGAATCTCAAAACTCAATATAATCTGCCAGGCACCTCCTTTTATATGTATTTGTGCATTAGATCGGCCCTACAGGCATATGGGGTGCCTTGGAACTCTCAACTGCCTATTCACCCTTTGCGCAAACTAATCCTTCCTTCTGAGGAATCTCCCTCCTCTGCTTCAGTCATTTATCTCTTTCTTCTTGAGCATTCATACAAACCTTTATCTATTACAACTGTTTGGGCTAAGGATCTTAATGAGGATGTGCATATTTTATTTTCGGATCAGGTATGGGGTATTTTTAAATTGTCTTCTAAAAACCCTAATCACCAAATGATTCATTGGAAGTTGTTGCATAGGGTTTACTTGACTCCAATGAAACGTTTTTATGTGAACCTGTCGTCTTCTCCTAAGTGTAATCTCTGTTCGCAAGGATCTTTAGGCACGTTTTTGCTTTTTTTTTTTTGGGAGTGCCCCTCTCTCTCACCTTTTTGGACTAAGCTCTCACAGGACCTATCATATTTGTTGGGTACTGAGATATGTTTGACTCTGCGGCATTTTTTCATGAATGACTTTTGGGACTTCACCTTATCCGTCCAACAAAGATGTTTACTGTTAGCTGCTCTCACAGCAGCAAAATAATTTCTAGTCAACCATTGGAATCCTCCTCACACAATGGACTGACGAACCTGGACTGTGTATTTGTCGGACATCATCTTGATGGAACTCTCAACTTCTCGTATACATGGATCTAATGTGAAAACTGTAAATTTATGCCATTTAGCTTTTAATGTTGTGTCATCTTTTCTAAAATCTTTGAAAAATTATTGTATTGTTATTTATTTATCTATTAATATTAATTAATTTATTTTTATTATTATTATTTATTTATTTATTTTTTGAAGTCTACCAGGGGGTGGGATGTGTTGGGGTGGGTTCTTAATTTGCACAGCTGCTTTTTGTTTTATACTACTGTTCCTAGAAGAAAATTTAATAAACAGTTGTTAACAAAAAAAAAAAAAAAAAACTGACCTGAACCAATAGGTGGACCTACAGAATTTAGGCTAGATGTAGGCAACAGTAAATTATAATCCAATGTAACGCACACAAATTTGTTCTTTACAGAAAAAACTGCAACCGGTCAAAGGGAGATAAAGAGTTTTTTTCCTCTCCAGCGTCCCTAGTTCTTTGTGTCAAATGCATGGAAGAAAGAATTAGAAGACGCATTTTTAAGATGGTTTACTTGGATTATGAACCTCTGACAAAGGGTGAACGAGAGGGTATGCCAGTCTGCCTGAGACCCTCCCCCTACCCATTCGTGCGTTTGCGGAGACACTGTCAGATAATGTCTCTACTCGTTTTAACAGATTCTATTCTGACAAGCACCTTGTGTTGGCGGCTGTATTAGATCCACATTTCAAAACAGAATTGTTTATTAGAGATGGTACAGTGAGCAACTGACTCGCAGAGATTCGCGAATTGTTGGTGAAGGAGGCAGAATGCAGTGTAGACACAAGTCACTGAGGCCAGAAGCATTTCCAAAAAGGTGAACATTTTCGGCTCATATGAGAGTAACTTGAGTGTAGCTGATACCGCCAAAGGTCAGATGGAGGAGTACCTGGGCTCAATGAGAAAAAGTCCACAGGAAGATGTACTAGGATTTTGGAAAACCAGTGCTGGATCCCTCCCTCGACTAGCCAAGGTTGCCCACAAAATCTTCAGCATCCCCAGTGGTTCTTCCAACGTGGAGCGAGTGTTTTCTGCTGCTGGATTGCTTTCCCGGGCACACCTAATGAGCATGAATCCTGACACTTTGTCCAAGCTTATGTTTCTTAAAATAAATTCTAAAATCCTGTAAACATCAAGAGACATTTTAATAGACCACAGTTCCCCACAGTTATGGTCTATTTTAACTTTAGAAAATGTGTTTCTTTTATTAACGTCAGTACATAATCCAAGCATTCTTTAAGTGCATTTTATCTTGTGTGTGCTTTTCACAGGCTTTGTAATCCAGGTGCATTTTGTGAAGATCTATGCACGTTTCATCTTGTGTGTGTGCGTTTGTGTCGTAATGAGCCTGTTTTGAATGTTCTATTGCACAACAACGGCAGCTATTTTCACGGAAATAAAGTTAACGAAAATTAAATACACTTTTTCAGTTTAGCATTTTAGGTAGGTTTGCTAAGGTGCTTAAAACAACAAATTTTTAGATTCATATATTTAATAAATTTTAATTAATACATTACAATAAATAAAATTAAGAAGAATGTAAGAATTTCGCTCTGAAACATGATAATTGCTATTTATCAGGATGCTTAATTTTAGACAATTATCCAAGAATTTCAGTACAAACTGAAAAGAATTAGGCCTACTAGAGAAATTTTATGTCGGAGCAGGATCTGAGCGGGAATTGGTTTACCGGAGAGTGTGAGCAGAATATTAATGGAGCGCTTGCTTGGGCAGTTAGCGACTAAGTGGAGCGCACATCCATAGAGCGGAAAACGTAGTGGAGCGTCACACCACTCTGGGGGGGGGGGGGGGGGGGGGGGGGATATAGTGTGTTGATATAGTTCTGTTCTGATATAGATTGATATGGTTTGTTCCCTCAGCTTCTGATTCTGTTCACCTGTTCTGTTAATTATTGTCATTTAAGCCCAGTGTTTCCTGAGTTCTTTGTTTGGGCTTGTCATGGTAAATGTGTAGTATGTTGCTCTATTTCCTTTGTGTATTAAAGCTCCTTGTTAAATTTCCTCATTGTGCACTTTATTTGGGTTGTACTACACCGTAACATTACATTATGTATTTTTTATTTACTTTTATTTCAGTTTTAGTTTAAGTTATTTTAGTATATCAAGATACAAACTAAAAGAAAATGAGAAATGATGCCTTGGCAACTAGCTGAAATAAAATACATTTACATATTTTATTTTATTTTAGTTATTTATTTAAAACAACCGAAATGTTTTTTATGATTTTATTTTTTGTAAGTATAATAAGCCTTTTTCAGCAGCATTAAACAGTTTATAAATAAACATAAAAGTCATTTCAGATGCAGCTTCTATTCCACCACTGCAGTGTAAATCAATTCTGGAGGATGTCACTGCAGGACATCAATTCATAAAAACATAAGGAAACCTAATTGTTACTTATTTTAGTACATCAAGTTAAACTAAATAAACATGAGAAATGTTGGCTCGGAAACTAGCTGAATTAATAATTAAAGTTTTTAGATGGAAACTGAGATCTCTCTCAGCTTTAGAGTACTGACATGCTCTGCTCCAAATGTCCCAGGTGAAATATAAAATGAGTTGCCTCACCAACTTCCTTGTCACAAAAACAGAGCCTGTTAAATTTACTGACAGAAACTCAAAGAGGGAAAAAAATAACCGATAATGCATTTTTTTGCCTGCATACTAGGTGGTGCAACCCACTATTTAGCTGAACAGCCTAATGTCTTTGACCATTGAGAAGAAGAATCACTTAAATGTTGGCACGTAGCACACACAAACTGTGAAGAAGCAAAAGCACACTACGTTGAGGCTGTAGAAACAGGATATTGGAGAAATAGATCTGGCAGACTCTCCATTGTGTACTGTATTTACTGTGTTGTTCCGAATATAAGAATATAAAAAAAAAAAAATAAATAAATAAATAAAAAACTCAAGGAAATACATCTGAAAAAAATGGGGTTGTCTTATATTCTGGGTCTAGACTTCTACATGTTAATAATACACCCACAACAAAAGGTGGTGCCAAATACATGTAAAGCGAATGTGCCCCCCAGGACATTTCATTTTTCTAATGTTTCTAACTTTTATTTTGAAAGGTGTATGTGAAAGCTGTTGACACTTCTTTTAGACACAGTTTAAGAGTGCCAGAGGAAAACATGTTGTCCTGATTCAGTATCTGCGTAACTGGAAAATGTTTTACATTTTTTTTAGGAATTAGGTCAAGACAAGACAAGACAACATTTGGTCTTCAAAAAGTATTTTTACAAAAGGTATATCTTGAAAAAGGGGGGTCATCTTATATTCGGAGCAATACAGTATGTTCACACTCTGTGGAGCATCAGTGGATTTATTTACAATGTGTTTGTAGCCAATCACAGACATATCTGATGATTTCTTGAACGCAATGGCCAATCAGAGGTGTTTAAGTCAGACAGAATTCACTCACTGCTCAAAATGGCAGAAAAAAATCAATCCTCTCATTATAATAAAGTGTAGACACGATGTAAATAAGAGATTAAGCTCCACAAATTATAATGGAATTTTGTGAGATCGCAATTAACTGAAGTGAGTGACAGCCTTTTAGTGATTATGAAGTAAGCGCTCTTTGAATGCTTTCCAGGCTTTAAAAAAATGGAGTGTCACTAAGTACAAATAGCATGCCTTGTTGGCAGAGGCTATTTACACTAACTCTGCCCACCAACGTGTGATTGGGGTAGTCAAGAATACAAAAGATGGCCTTCAACCTTCTGCTCCAGTGGCGCTGGTGATAAAGCGCGTTGTAGTCTTTTTGACGTGACTGACCCGAGTTCGCTTTTTTTCAATTTTTTTTTTTTTTCTACCTTTTCGAATCTCATATCACGTCAGAAAGGCATTTATTCTCAATAAAAATAAAGGAAATAATCGAAAAGTTGGAAATAAAGGATCGGGTAGGGTTAGGGTAGGTGTAAGGAGGGCTTTATTGTCCCAATAAGGTGGCATCCATTTAATCATTTGAAATAAAATTTACATTCAATACATTATTACTACATACTGTTTTATAATATGCTACAATGCTGAAGTGCAGATAATTGCCACTATTTGCAATAAATAGTATAAACAGCGGAAAATCCTGCTATTTTAATACAGTGTAAATAGAATCTATAGCAATCTATAGCATCCATTGCTAAAACATACTTCTATTTTCACTTAGTGTAAAAAGCATCTATTGCTATTTGCACTTAGTGTAAATAGCCTCTATCGCTGTCTTAAAAAAGTGTCAGACATACATACTGCAAAGGGATTTAGGAATGATATCCACATATTTATGCAGGATTCACTCTCAAAATTGCAATGATTGACACAGAGATAACCATAACATGTACGGTCAAAAATATATGTCAAAACAGACTTGCATTAAGACTAGAGCACCCTCACTATTTCAAAAGCAGAGTGTCTTATCAAGTTTTTGTTTTATTAAATGAGGAAAGGAAAAGAAAAAGAAAAAGACAGTCTACTTGTACATATGGGTACAGTCATTTTAGACATTTCCAAAACTGTTGCAACAGAGATGGAAATACAATTTTTAAATACATGCATTATGTTTCCATCTTTGTTGCCACTGTTTTGGAAGTGCCTTTTTCTGTTCTAAAGAAGGGGGTGTCCCAATACATTTGTCCATATAGTGTATGTACAAGTCATTGGTGTTTGGTAAAGAGTTTTTGGCTCAAGGTCTGCATTTAAAGTCACACCAGAGGTGTTCAGCTTGGATTAGGACTTGGCTTTCTGCAGACCAGTCAAGTTCTTCCACAGTGACTAAATCAATCATTTCTTTTTGAACCTTGCCTTATACACAGAGGCATTGTCATGTTAGAATAGAAAAGGGTCCTGTCCAAACTGTTGCTTTAAAATTAGAAGCACACAATTCCCTAGAATATCATTATATGCTTAAACATTAAGATTTGTACTCATGGAAATTCTAAAGTAGTCAAACCTATTCATTAAAAGGGGGTGACCCAATACTTTTGTCAATATAGTGTAGCTATGTTCAATTATGATACTCCCAAAGGCAGTTCTTGTCCTTCGAGAAGCAGAGGTGCACATTGCACTTGCTGGAAAGCATGTTGATGTAGCCTTTCCTGGCTGGTTGCGTTCTGAGATGGGAAAAAAAAACAAGATAAACTATCTATGCAAATCAATTCCAGTCTTATTTACATGCTTTAAAGAATTTACCTATTCCACAGAATTTACACAGGACTGTCTGTCTAGCTTATAGTGACATCTACTTATCATACTAATAGCCACATTCCAGAACATTATCACCTGTCTGTCAAGCAGATATTTGAGCAAACAAGCAAAGCCAGGACCAGTTAACTATATTTTATCAATGATAAGATACAGGTGGTTTCAAATATTGCTACACAAATACTTTCAAATTCTTAAAGAAGTATTTTTTTACTTAATTCAACTTATCATTTAATAATCATAAAAAAAATTTGAAACTCAAAAAGGTAGCAAACAAGACAAATTTCTAACAAACTTGTAAATAAATAAAACGTGTGAATGATCAAAAACATTATCCATGTAATGTGCAAGGTGCACAGGCAAGTTTTGCTCCTTTCACTCAGTGTTGTAAAATTACAACACTGACATAAGCTCAAAATCTAATTTGATCGAAGCATTCAACGGTACCTTAATATCTGCAGATCTAGACATATTACTAATCACAGAATAAAATATATACCTTATTACTTACTTGAATTTTGATTTATCCAAACCAGTAAAAAAAAAAGATGATGAGCTTCAGGGCAAATTCGCAGGTCGTGAGTTTATGGCCAGGTAAACAGGCCTCTTTCCAAAAAAAAAAAAAAAAAAAATCCAACAGCATTGCAAGGCTGAACAATATGACCCATTAGTTGTGTAAATGTGTTCTTAGGGGGAAAAAATGTGCAGTTTTATTTTAGTGAGCTAAAATAGACGTTGTAATATTACAACAGTGGGCCTCTCAGAGTTAAGCTGTCTGTTGAACATTAGCATTCAGGTAAAAATACTTAAGAAACTCTAACACTCGATAGGTTCACTTAATTAAACTTTATGTGTTTTGTCATTAATCATCAGATGCAAAAAAAAAAAAAAACCCTGACAAATTTAAGTAATATTTACACTTCACAGCCAAATAGCTGCATATGCACTCTTCTGACAGAATTGCTGCACAGAGAAAAAGCACTGACAGGTTTGTTCTGCGGATGTTTTTCTCCATGTTGTTAAACATGGATTTAACATCTTGGTTACGTACGTAACCCTCGTTCCCTAATGGAGGGAACAGAGACGTTATGTCGTGACAACATTAGGGGATTCACTTGGGAGCCCCAATCACCGCTGACTTTAAGAGAAAACGCCAATGAATATTGGCTAGTGGGTTTTGCATACCTGAGCCACTGCCTGTGCATACGGGTATAAATAGGCGACAGGTGCATCCACTCATCAGGTTCTCTGCTGAGGAGCCGAGAACGTGTCCCTGGCAACCAGCGAAGGTTCAAGATTGTGGCATGGGGACATAACATCTCCATTCCCTCCATCAGGGAACGAGGGTTACGTACGTAACCAAGACGTTCCCAATCTGTCGGTCACTACGAGTTATGTCGTGGCGACATTAGGGGTCCATGGAAAGCACCACAACCTGAACCCCGTCACAACCTTATGGCATTGCAAATGTTGACAAGCAAGCGTGTGACAGACAAATGCCATGCAAAGGTCGTAACCTTCCCATCGCCCCAGCGCAAATTCGCTGACCTTGGTACCCTCAGGGACCACAGTTGAGTACATCGCTGCTGGAGATAGCTAAGCCGCTGTTCCTTTCCCCACCGAATTTCTTAACAGAAGGGATTTTTGACCTTCAGAAAGATAGCTTCATGTCTTTCCTATTTGTTGTTACAGCTTGGCAGTAACGATGGGAAAGCGAGCCTTCCGGAGAAGGGCGCTACGGAGGCCACATCCTGCCTGAAGGGAGGTGACATGTGGAGACACTAATATGGAATGGGGCTCTGAGGCAGGTCCTACCTAGGAGTAGGGAGGAGAGCTGCCAGCAGAGCCTGACAGAGTGCTCTGTCAAAGGGAAGACATGGGTTTACAGAGAGGGAAACCTTACCGTGGAAGAATACACACATGGGATTAACCGCAGGGAATCAAGCCATATGGACACCTAGCCCAGTATAGGGGCTGACCGGAGACCAGGGCAAGCTAACACCAATACTGGGCCTGGCGTCAGACTGCTCCTGCCGGGGGTGCTGGAGGAACTCCACCAGGGTTTGCCGTCTGGGGAACTTACTGGAGGGGGAAAAAGGCGCTCACATCCCCGGGTGAGGGGGAATGGCGCAGCAACCGTGACACCGGCCAGTTCTTCCCGCCACTTACCTGTTACTCAACACACGGGAAGAAACTGGCTCAATGCGGAGACTGTAAAACCTTGTGAAGGTGTTCGGTGTCACCCAGCCAGCAGCTCTGCAAATGTCTGCCAGAGAGGCGCCGTGCGCCAACGCATAGGTAGAGACAACACTCTGTGTGGAGGCCTCCTCCGAAGGCAGTGCTTGCAGGTTCACCACCTGATCATGAAAGGGCATGATGGGAACCTTGGGCACGTATCCAGGTCGGGGTCTCAGGACAACGTGAGAGTAGGCCGGCCCGAACACAAGGCACTCTTTCCTCACTGAAAATGCTTGGAGGTCCCCGACCCTCTTGATGGAAGTGAGCGCAGTCAGGAGCACTGTCTTAGCAGACAGGAACTTCAGCTCAACTGAGTCCAGCAGCTCAAAGGGACCCCTCCGAAGTCCAGCCAGGACGATAGAGAGGTCCCAGGAGGGCACCAAGGGTGACCTAGGAGGATTTAACTTCCTGGCACCCCTCAGGAACCTCACGATGAGATCGTGCTTTCCCAGGGACCGCCCATCCACTGCTTCGTGATGGGCCATGATAGCAGCCACATACACTTTCAAGGTGGAGGGTGACAGCCTACGCTCCAACCTCTCTTGCAGGAAAGAAAGCACTACTCCAATCATGCATCTTCAGGGGTCTTCTCGGCAAGAAGAACACCAGTTCGCAAACAGACTCCACTTCAGTGCATAGGCTCGCCTTGTTGAAGGAGCTCTAGCCTGAATGATGGTGTCTACCACAGCCTGTGGCAGACCACTCAAGTCTGCCGCGTCCTGTCCAGGAGCCACACATGGAGGTTCCACAGATCTGGACTCGGGTGCCATATGGTGCCGAGCCCCTGAGAAAGGAGGTCCTTCCTCGGAGGAATGCGCAAGGGAGGGGCTGTCGCGAGGAGCATGAGTTCCGGGAACCAGGTCCGGGTGCGCCAATATGGCACAACCAACAGGACCTGCTCCTCGTCCTCCCTGAACTTGCACAGTGTCTGTGCGAGCAGGCTCACTGGGGGAAATGCATACTTGCTTAGAGCCCAAGGCCAGCTGTCTGCCAGTGCGTCCATGCCGAGGGGGGCCTCCGTCAGGGAGTAATACAGCTGGCAGTGGGAGGACTTGCGGGAAGCAAACAGGTCTACCTGAGCTTCCCCGAATCGACTCCAAATCAGCTGGATCATCTCAGGATGGAGTTGCCAGTCTCTGGGGAACGTGAGCTGACGTGAGAGCGCATCGGCTGCACAATTGAGCTTCCCCGGAATGTGGACGGCGAGCAAGCAATTTGAGCTGCGTCTGACTCCAGAGAAGGCGATGGTGAGCGAGCTGTGACATGCAGCGTGATCGCAGACCTCCCTGACGGTTGATGTACGAGACAGCCGCAGTGTTGTCCGTACGGACCAACACATGCTTGCCTAATAGCAGTGGCCGGAACTGCTGCAAGGCCAGATGCACTGCCAGCAGCTCTAGGCAGTTGATGTGCCAAAGCAGTCGAGGCCCCGTCCAGAGCCCGAGGCTGCCTGCCCGTTGCATGTAGCGCCCCAGCCTGTGCTGGAGACATCTGTCGTGACACTTGTTCTAAGGGCACCCCGGCCCATAGAAAAGCAAGGTCAGTCCAGGGGCTGAAAGAGCGGCGACACGATTGTGTGATGGTCAGACGAAGTGTACCTTGTGCCATGTCCATCTCGGGACTCGTGAATACAACCAGTGCTGAAGTGGTCTCATATGAAGCAAGCGACTGCGGATGCCATGTGCCCCAGGAGCCTCTGAAACTGTTTCAGTGGAACCACCATCCTGGTGTACCTGCAGGATAGCCATGGCATGCAAGGCAGAGGCGGCCTGGCGGCGCTGTAAGCTTTAGCTGCGAGAGCACCCATCACTTTACAGGCTTTGGATGGGAGACGCAGACGATTCCTCCAAGTGGCGGCGTTTTGAGGGCACAAGTGCACTGCAACCGCTCTCTCCACCTGGGGAATGTTCTTGTAACCCCTAGCCGCCCCACCATCGAGGGTAGTGAGGACGGAGGAGGGAGACGAGCGGCTTCTGGCCGTGAAAGGGGCCGTCCACGACTTTGTCAGCTCCTCATGCACCTCCGGGACGAAAGGAACCGAAGAGGAACGAGGTTGTGAGCCGCGACCCGCTCCGATAAACCAATCATCCAACTGCGAGGGCTCGGGACAGGGTGGACTTGTTGACCTCCAGCCCGATACTCACAGCTGCCGGGGCAAGCATGGCCGTCAACTCCGGGTCCAGTTCGGCAGTGGCGACAACACCCAAGGAGGGCAGCCCCGCCGAACCTTCATCCTCGGAGGACGAAAGCCCATCCCCCGATGCTGCAATCGACATCTGATCCTCGGGCAGCGCACCGAATGAAATGCTGGCAGCCCCACAGGACGAACCGGCAAAATCACTTGGGAACCGGATGGGACGATCACTGCGTGAGGGGTAAGAGGTCCGTGGGGACGTGCCAGTGGAGAAGCTCTTATTGTCACCCTCAGATCTCGCAGAGCGCCAGCTGGCGGTCCCCTGCTCGAGCCAGAGAGACCGGGACGGGTGGCGGCAGAGGGTGCCAATCTTTTCAGAAAAGTAAGGCGAGATCGCATCAACGTCATGCTCATACGCCCACAACAGGCGCATGAGTCATCCACGAAGGCATCTTCAGCATTCTGGATGCCCAGACACTGAAGACAACGATCGTGTCTGTCATCCGCAGACAGGTAACAACCGCAACCAAGAGGACACGGACGGAACGGCATCTTGAAAAAGACGCGAGCCATCCTTGATTTGCTCTTTTAGAATTTGCTCTTTCAGTTGAAGTGCCCAGGGGAATCACTGCTGCGAGGGACTTATACCCGTATGCACGGGGAGTGGCTCAAGTATGCAACATCCACTAGCCAACATTCATTGGTCTTTTCTCTTAAAGTCAGAGGTGATTGGGGCTCCCAAGTGAATCCCCTAATGTTGTCACGACAAAACTCGTAGTGACCGACAGATAGGGAACGTCAGGAATAAGATTAAACTACAGTAAGTGGTACAATATTCAAGTGTTAAGCCATTTAATAATGTTTGCAGTGAACTGCAGTCTTATTTAACTTTCTGAAATCGTGTTGCAGGTTACCACTGGTTTCTTTGTTGTTGAGTTATTGATAATGTTCATGTACGCTCTCTCTTGATAACGTTATGCACAAGGATAAGCAATTTAACATGTTACAAAGTTATACTATTAGTAGTTAACTGAGTCGAGCTAAAGGACCAATTAGCATAGCTAATACATAATTTAGCGTACTACATATGTGTCGAAAGCCATTGGCATGTACTGTAAGTATATTTTTCCTACATATTAACATAATATAGGCAGATGTTTCATGTAGGTTAAATGTGAGTGTTTGAACTGTCCTAAGTTCGGTTTGAACCGTCTTAAGGCGGTCTGTGCTTTTTGCTTTGTACCTCTGTTAGTCTTAAAAGAAAGGAAAGGACGTGACGTGTGGCCAAGTATGGTGCCCCATACTTGGAATTTGTGCTCTGCATTTAACCCATCCATGTGTACACACACAGCAGTGAGAAGTGAACAAACACACACCCAGAGCAGAGGGCAGCCAATGCTGAGGCGCCCAGGGAGCAGTTGGAGGTTTGGTGCCTTGCTCAAGGGTCTCACCTCAGTCATGGTATTGAGGGTGGAGAGAGCGCTGGACATTCACTCCCCCCATCTACAATCCCTGCCGGACCTGAGACTCAAACCCGCAACCTTCGGGTAACAAGTCCGACTCTCTAACCATTAGTGCACATTTAAGCCCTACTTGTATGAATGTCATTGCATTATGCAGCAATATTGGCTATAGATGCTTATATCATTGCATTTCATAAAATAAGTAGAATAGAAGTGACTTAGAAGTGTGTGTGTGTGTGTAAGTCATTTTTCTTCTATTCTATTTATTTTATGAAATGCAATAATATAAGCAGCTATAGCCAATATTTACATTTACACATGAAACAGTTTTTGCTGTTGTTGTTGGTGGTGGTGGTGATTAAATGTTAATTAAAATAAAAGCTTCTTTTTCTGATATTTTGGTTATTTCATGAAATTCAATGATAATAACTTTTTCATTGCAATCAAGCACTGTATAAAACTCGTAATAACAGGTAATATTATTACATGACATTTTGACAATAACAATGTATTCTGCTATGTGTGTGTGTGTGTGTGTGTGTACATATACAATAAAAATACTGAACTGTTACATATTTAATTGAACTACCATAAAATGTATTATTATATTAAATAATTATTCATTTAATGACAAATGGCAGCAGCAACATCTGTTTGGCCATAAACCAGCTAAATATAACCTCATTTTTGCAGAATACACTTTAAAAGCGCAAGAGTAACAAGTGTGCTCAAGTGTGAACTACTTATTATACTATTATAAAACCTGTGTTTTTTTGTTTTTTTAATTGTGATACTGGGGACCCACTGCTCTGCATATTTTGTATGTCTCCCTTATCTGACATCAGCTGAGTTCATGGAGCTTTCACCTAATGAGCTGGTGATCTGAATTAGGTGTGTTAAATAAGGGAGACCTACGAAATGTGTAGGTCCCCAGGACCAGGACTGAAAACCACTGCTCTAAACCATCAATCATCATACAGATTAACTCATGCTAAATAAAGAAGGTGCCTTACCAGAAGAATGACAAAGAGCAGAAGCCCTGTGCCTTTACATACAGTTTTAAAAGAAAGACGTGCCATGTTAATTTAATGGATTCTGATGAGTTTATCCGCAACTTTTCTCAACAACGAACTTCTCTACAACCTCATTAAACTGGCTGGTCCATGTCAAACTGCACTGAGCACTGACGTAAGATGTGTGAGCTTTTGCTCAAGGTGTCACCAGAGTTAAATGTTACTAATAATGTGAACAGTGTTAATGCTCCTCCTCTGCTTCACACAGCTGAACAGATCGAGCATTACAAAACTCATCGCTTCACTACGTCACCAGAACAGAAAGCTGAAAATAAAACTTCCTTGTATTTGTTCATATTCTAGTTAACATTCTACTAACCATTTCTTAGTTTCCTAACATAGTAAGGTAATATGATGAAGATTTGCATAACTTCCACATGAAGTACACAACAGCACCACTGTTCTCTGTAGGGCTCACAACAATATCAAAATGTTTTTATGTCATGTTTGGATAGATGTCATGCTGGAATAGAAAAGGGCCTTCCTAAACTGTTCCTACAATGTTGGAAGCATTGCATTGTCCAAAAGCATTGCATAGCATTGTCTTGGTATGCTGATGCATTAAGAATTACCTTCACTACCTTCTATCCCAACCCCAGAAAAACAGCCCCATGTCATTATCCCTCCTCCACCAAACTTTACAGTCAGACAGGCAACGTTCTCCTGGCATTAACCAGACCCAGATTTGCCTATCAGACTGCCAAACAGAGAAGTGTGATTCATCACTCCACAGAACAGGTTTCCACTGCTCCAGAGTCTAGTGCTGATGTGCTTCACACTCCATCTGACTTTTGGCTATGTACACTCTTTACATTGTTGCCCCTCATTCATCTATCTCACGCCTTCAGCTAGTTCAAAATGCTGCGGCCAGGCTTCTTAAAATTGAACTGTTGTTGAACTCTGTCTATCTGTCTGATTCTGTGTTCTGTAACACATACATTCTGTCACAATCTTTTAGATCTGGTGAATTTAAATTAGTTTGCATCCCTAGGTCCAAACTTAAGAATAGATGTGATCATGCCTTTGCTCTTGTTGGACCTAAGCTATGGAACAGCCTCCCGGCCGGTATATGAATTGATTCAGTTATATCTTTTTTTCAAATCTAATCTTGAAATATATGTATTTTTTTTCTTTGGCTTTTAATATTCTGTGATTCCCCCTTATATATACCAGTTTTATTTATATTTACTATCATTATTATCTGATTATTGTCTGATTACGTCTTCATTGTAGTCTTTTATATTGTGCAGCACTTTTGTCAACTTTGGTTGTTTTTGCTATATAAATATTGATTTGATTAATTGATTGAGTGATTAAGTGCAGCTGCTCAGCCATGCAAACCCATTCCATAAAGTTCCTGCTGCAGTTTTGGTGCTGATATTAATGCCAGTGGAAGTTTGGTGACATTTTCACACCATGTGTCTCAGCACTCGTGACCCACTCTGTGACTTTACATGGTCTTCTGCTTTGTGGCCGGGTTGCTGCTGTTCCTAAATGCTGTTTATGTAAATGCAGACTGCATGATTAATTGATTGATTTTTATACACCTGTGGCAATGAGTCTGATTGGAGTGCCCCAAAACTTTTGTCAATATAGTGTTTATTATACCTTCAGGGTACTTTGGTGCTCTCTAGTGAAGAAGGAGAAAAACATTGTGCCATAAATCTTTACAGTATAAATGCAATAGAAATGCACAGAGCACTTTGTTAAATAACAAGGAATAATTCCATTTTACTCATCAAATGTTATGTGGCCTCTGGTTTTAGTCAGATGTCTACTGGAGATATGAACTGTAAGTTCTCACTGCAATGATTCACTGAACAGAGTACTCTTGCTAGTTATAAAATTCATTTATTTTTATTCATTATGTGTTCATTGTTTCCAGCATGTATCAGAATCATCCCAAAGAATGGCTCATCATTTGATAAAACCAAAAAGAGGTACAGTAAAGATACTTCCTATATGTAAAAAAGCTTTGTAAATAACATCCATACACACAAATAAGTTCACAAAATCTAAACAAGCTAGAAACAGGTGTAATTGATTTTTGTCAAGTCACAAGTGTGAAAGTGATGCTAGTGCACTTATTGTTCAAATACAAATAAAATGTTAAATAAAAGTATTGCAAGTATTGATCATAAAAGGTATAGCTAAAAATAAAAATAGCTTTAACAGTGCTTTATAAAATATTTTTGAGCAATATCACAGAGTGCAGCTAATCACAGCTGTATATTAATAGACCAGTTGCAGATGTGATTGCTTTTAAATAAATGTGCAGTAAATAAGACATTAATGTTGAGTTACTTACATTTCAGATATAATTTAGATAGTTTGTATAGCTATTAGCACTCTTGCAAACCTGCTTGTCTAACCAAATTAGAAGAATGAAACTAACTATATAAAAATAAATTGCAACATAAATTACAAATCCCAAGCAAACGCTCATATCCGGCACAGCAGGTTGAGCTTCAGACACACTGCAAAATCTACAACATAATAATAAGAAGAAGAACAAATCTGTACCACAAGAGTCATATTTTCTTAATTTCTAATTATCATTATAACAGCACACAAAATTTCCATTTTTATCGTGTGCACTGATAGGTTGGGAGTGCCTTCTGGTGCGTAAAAAAAAAATAATAATAATTTTGTTTCTGCCCTAAATTGTTAAATAATGTATGATACATTATATTTTTCTAAAATAACTTTGAAGGTATAAACATTTTTTCTTAAAACTTGTGATCCCACAAAGGCCAATATGAGTATACTGTATACAATCATGTCAGTAATAAAATGTACAGATGTTTGATATTGCAGTAAATATATTATGTCAAATTAAACAAATATCTCTTTTGGACATAAAGATAAAAAAAAATAAAGATGTCTTGATTAAAATATCATAAATACAATTACTTGCTGTTTACTTTAAATTATTATCATAGAAAATGGCTGTATTTTTCCAGTGTAATCTTTTAAATGTACTCATTAAAATTAAAATATTACTCAAAAGTTTTGAGTATTCTGCAAGAAATAAATTGCATCCAGCTATATGTAAAGGACATATACTGTATATGTATATTTTATAGCTTAAAATATGCTTACATTTTTGCAGTCTTAGATTTCTTTGATTGTTTGACAAAGGCCATGCTGAGGTAATGTACATCTATGATTTTTGATATTTTACATTCTCATAGATACTGAGCGCTGCTGTGTTCTGGTAAATTAAGTCCACGTTGGTTCCAGTTCTTGATCGAATTATGTCATATGCACACTGGTGGAGGTAAACATATTGCTCCTGTTGCAGAAAACAGAAAAAAATAGTGTAAAAATATGAGTCTTCCTTACTTTAAGTGGCAGTTTCTTTGTAGAACAAATATCAACACCAATTTCTATGTAAATGTCATCTTAAAGAAATATTCTCGGTTCAGTATGAGTTAAGCTCAATTGATAACTTTTGTTTCATAATGTTAATTATGACAAAGATAATTTCCACTTGGCCCTCCAAAAAAGCAAAAAGTCACAGTGCATGATGTAAACAATAAGCATGTTAACATTCAATATGAAAAAACAGCTTATTATTGCTTTACTGTGTAACGTCATATCCAGTTTTACAACTCTGTCACTGTGACAGCTCATCATAAATCCTACAGTGATTATTTTAACAGCTTTACAGTCAAAATAATAGAATACATTAAACATAATAATTTGGGCTTTGCATAAATCATTGGTCCAGATGGACCATAAAAATGGTCCAAGCTATTCAATCCTGACCCACTCCAACCATCAATAAAGAATGCTTCCTCAGCTTCTCAAACTTTGACAGATGTCTGTTCTGAAACTTCAGCTCCATTGTCATTCCCTCACCATCTGAAGCAGCTCAAGCCTTCCAGCAACTAAAGAAGGCATTCACCTCAACACCCATCAGCACACCGTTTTCTCCAAAAACTGCCTTCCAGCAAGCAGAAGTATGATATTGGCAACTGGGAGCTGCTTGAACAAGCATTCAAGAAGAGGCACCACTGGCTTGAAGGTTGAAGGAACTTCTACACGATGTCCAGAGCTTTGTCCACTCATGCCCAGGTTATGCCATGTACAAAGTCCCTCGCAGCCTTCCAGCTGGAAAGGCTCCTTCCACTGCCTACACCTCATCGTCTATGGTTACATCTAGGGGTGGTTTTCATGTCCAACTTTCCTTCCTCAGTTGTCAGACCTGTGTCCTGATGGCTATTGACTGTTTCTCTAAGACCTGCCACCTGGTTTCTTTAAGGGGGTTACCAAAATCATTTGAGACTGCAGAAATACTGTTCCATCATGCCTTCTGGAACTACAGCCTTCTGGAAGTCCACAATTCATATGCCAAGTCTGGAAGCTTTCTTCAAGTTGCTGGGCACCATTGCCAGTTTTTCTTCTGCCCTGGGCTGAATGTGCCCAAAACTGTCTCCGCCAGCCATCCACGGGTATGACACCATTTTTTAGTGTTTGTCCTCTACTGTGATTTTCCTGCTCTCGTAAACCCTCCACATCTCAGCTGTTGACCACTGGTACCAACTGCATGTACATCTGCACTGTGCTGTCTGGCATCAGAAAGGCCATTCTGATGCCCAGTGATCAGACACCTCTTCCTACCAGTCCAGGCAGAAAGTCTGCTTATCTACCCTTGAACTCTGTCTCTGGAACCTATTTTAATGATCTAAGGGCATGGTCTGAAGCGCATGGCACAGGTGCACTAAGGGCGTGTCCAAATCCTCTTTCGCTAGTTTAACAATGGAAAAAAATGGTCGGCGTGCCAGGCAAATGGTCCAAAAGGGTTGTATCTATTCTTTTAATGAGTCATGGGTGTGTTTTGGGCGTAATGTGCAATAAACCAATCAGAGTCTCATCTCCCATTCCCTTTAAAAGCCATTTGTGCTTGCACCGTGGCGGATTCGCTAAGACTGAACACTTCTCCAGAGAGGAAACGGATCTGCCTGTGCACAAGGTTAAAGCACACGAGCATACCATCTACGGGACAAGCCAGATTCCATCAAAGCCCCCTGAGGTGAAGCAGGCATGGGAGGAGGTAGCACCAATTTAATTCGTCATTATTGCAAATAGGTAATTCTGATACATGCAATGACTAGCCATTATGACGTAGGCATTTTTATCTTTATTTACACAATAATCTTTTACATTGCAATCCTTTTTGATATTTGGCATGTTTGTGTGGTGCTGCGCATCCCTGTGTGTGTAATAAGCATCCCGTTGTGCACCCACCTATAGGCTGGGTGCACAACGGAATGCTACTAATGTGCCCATTGAATAAATAAAAAATACTGCACTGTTGACTTTAGACCAGGTTTTAGTTGGTCAATGGCACAATCGTTTTCAGTTGCCTCAAAATAGCAATGCGCCAACAATGTGCTTGAACACACCTCGTTTTCAGACCAGTAGGCCCACTGGCGAAAAGATGGGCGCAAGTGCATTTTTTATTTAAACAACTTGGAGTTAGACATGAAAATGATAACTGCATCAGCCTGAAATTTGCAAAAAAACACTTGCGTCGTGCCTGGCATTGCATTGCACTGGGTGTATGATAAGGCCCTCTGTCTTCCATGCAGAAAGTAATGTCCTCAATACATTGGCCCATTTCTGTGGACTATCCGGACTTCCAACACTGCACTTGAGGTGACATTCTGGACCATCCCTACTCACCATGTTCCACTACAATCATCCCAACCATCCAGCTCCTCAGAGAAGTGGTCAACCATAGCACACCCTCTCCACTCCGCTCATCAAGGATTCCATATATACTCATCACATACTCACCCTCAGTGTCTAGTCTTACAGTACAGAAGACTCTCTGATTGCACTATCCTTCAGTAGTGTTCTCTTCATGACTGCACCAGCTGCCAACTGCATTATCATTGTGTCATCTTCTACATCTGTGTCAGATTTCTACCGCCATTCCTGTTCCACCTGCATTTCACTCATGTGTTCAATAAAGAATCCAAACACTTGGGTTCAAAAAGTCATCTGGCTCAATCTGCTTTCTTACAGTAAGTGTTTTTTTTTTTAAATTATAAGCCTCACATTTCTGCTCTAAAACTGGCTGCATTTACTTGCATTGTAAGTGCCTCACTGTAACCTACATTTTTTAAAGGAGGTACAAGCTTAACTTGCTTAAACTGATCCCCAGAAAATTACTCTACACAGTCTCTTACCTCAGTCTGCACCATGAGAGGCCTGTGCATGCGCATATCATTAACGATTCCATAAATGTCCACCATGCTGTCTCTTTCAATCTGGAAGATCAGGTGGTCAATGGCAATGAAGGTCCCCGTTCTTCCCACACCGGCACTAAAAAGTGTGAGGGTCAAATAATAAGATAAAAGTTTAATCTAACAAATGGCAAATTTGAAATTTGATGTTTGCATTGTAATATAAACTTGTGAATGCTTGTTAATAGGAACCTCAGTTACCTGCAATGCACCACACTTGGAGAGTGGCATGAGTACTGGTCCATGTGTTCTCTCACCAGGTGTCTGAAGTCAATGAGGACTTCAGTGGTCTGTGGAACTCCATGATCCGGCCACGCTGTGAAGTGGAACTGACGTACGTAGCGAGTTTCTGCTGTTTTCACCTACAGAATTATCCATCATATTATTGTAAAATATTACTGATTTAAAAAATAACAACAAGAAAATGTCCACTCCTATATGCTACTGAAGGAATAAATGGAGATATCAGGAGCAGGAAGTGTTGCTTTACATTTTTGATTGTGAAGTCTCTTATGGTCCAGCTCTCCAGTTCTATCTCTGAGGTGGTCGTCACAGAGATCTTTTGATAATGATTAGTCTCAGATGGCCAGTACTTCTCACATTTCACCTGGAGAAAATGACAGAGTGCTGGTTTTCTTTACTCTGAATATGCTTTTTACCACTTTTCAATGTGACTAATAATATTTCACAATGAAAGCTCACTCGTCCCATCTCGTTGCATCTGGTCAGCATCACTATGGTGTAGACGTTTTTCTCCCAGACCATTCTCCAGAATTCATTCACTGTGACGGGCAGTGGACCCTGAGCTGCAATAAACTCTTTTCTTGAATTGTAGCCCTGATCAAAAAAATTAAATTAAATTAAATAGTGAAAAACATGCTTAGACATGACCAAAGAATAAAAACAAGTTTCAGGAAATTTCACTTCTCTTTATATACTCACTGGAATGTAGTTGGCATTGATGTAGTCATCAAAGGGACTGCCACACATTGATAACTTAACTCTTGAAGCATCATCTGATGAAAGCAAACATGACACAATTAGTATCAGAAAGTAGTTATTAATTAAGAACTAAAAAATATGCATCTGATTTTATGTAAGATTACATTGTAGCATCATACCTATCATGTTCTGTTATACTCCAAGGACTCTTATTTTGATAGCTTTTTGTCACAAATTGTCTGTATACATCTCCTATATATTCATTTCTTGTTTTTCTGGGTTTCTGAATTTTATCACCTGTGTCTAGTTTAGATAATCATAATTCTGTGTCTACACTGAATGTATTTTCCATTCTTCATTTTTGCTTTTTATTTATTTCCTTAAAGCTACAGTATGCAACTTTTGGCCCTAGAGGTTAACAAATAAAACTATGCATCTTGCAGAAGAACATTGTTTTGGTTGTGGTTTGGCTCTGCGCATCAGGAAATTGATTGAAAATGTATACTATCTAACTATGCAATATGTGCAATATGACTTCAGTGTGAATAGTCCAGGTACAGTCCATCAGCCAGCTAGAGATTGAAGCCTATGATTGGGAAAACTCATGCCACCTTTTAGTACAACATACAACAATCAGTCTACTCACAAGGTAACACATTGCTGTAACGGTTCTTTGGCTTGTTTTCATTAGCCAGGGCAGTGTTTTTGGACTGTGCCGTTCCAACAGTTTTCAACTCCTGCAACAACATAGCACTACTTTAGGTCTAGATTGTGAAAACACTCATTCCTAAATTAATTTCTGTGACAAGACTAAAAAGAGTACAACTGATAATATTGTCATAGGAAGAAAAGCATAAATAAAACAAAAACAAAACAAAAAAAAACATATTTGTGTTTCCCATGTGTACCTCATATTCTTCAGCAAAACCACAGTTAGAATCCGCATGTTTCCGCTTGAAGTACTCTTCATAATCTTCTATTCTCAAAGCTATATTACTGTGTACCATAAAACAAAAACAAACATGTAAAAACATACTATAAATTGCAAAGAATCATGTTTCGACATTAAAAATGAATAGATTAATAATAAAAAAAAGTTACTTACATTTTATTGCTGGAAATAGAAGGAAAAATAATGCATTAACAATTTGAAGTTTTGTCAAATAAATATTTAACTATAAACATATGAAACAAAGTTACCTAATGGTGTGTACAGGGATGTCGGTACATTGTTTTTTGGTTCGCCTGGAACAGAGAGTAATAAAGAAATGTTACTAAAATGAATCTGGTGTACTTGTGTATCTTGAGCTCTATCCAGTATTTACTTTTCTGATGACATTGGCAACTCACCTTCTTGAATAGAAGAAGAAAATGAGAGCGATGATGAAGAGAAAACAGATCACTGCCAAAACTACGCCAACAATCAGTGGAGTGTTAGACTCTACATGAGAATATGATAAGTGTTATTATTATATTATTAAACATGTTCCCAATGAAGAAAAATCAGTAATGTATTTAAAGTTTTTTTTTTTATCAGAATAATGACCTTGTTAATTATATTATTTAGATCACTTAATGAAAAAGATGATGTGCTAGTATACACTGAGATGCAATAGATTAACCATAAAAAAACACATTATCTGTTTTATGTCATTTTTTGATGGAGGTAACATTGATAGTCACAACATTATTCTAAAATTTACTGTGGGAGTTTTGGATTGTGATCAGATTTGTACAAAGAGGAAGAGGACAGATATTTTATCATTTCACATACTGGTAAATTGTGAGATGCAGAAAGTTTCTCCTTCTGTTGATTTATCTGCTGCCACAGCAGTGATGCACACTGTGTAACTGACTCCAGCAGTCAGACCAGTGATGAGATAATAAGTGTTATTGGTTATTACATCCGTCCTTTTCTCAGTCCACTGAATTCTAAAAAAATCTCTATTTCCAGCTGGTTCATTCCATGTCAGATACATAGATGATGTTGTGATTTCAGACACTCCGAGATTCCTGATCACATCTGGCTCTGTGAAGGGAGAATAATAAATGAGTTGGTGAAAGTGGGAATCATAATAATACAATAACATGGCATTTGTAGTTACACCAGAATTTGTGAGAATCAAATATACATTGTACAATTTTCTGTCCAAAAAAGTAAATATGATATACTGACAAGGCTGAGGATTAATAGGTTATGACAATAAAAGGGATGAATCCTCATGTTTAAGTAGTTGCTTATTAACATGACCTTGGCTTAATCGCTTATTAATTTGTGCTCCGAGATCTCAAAATTATGAACGTCATCCTGAAGAACCAGAAATAAAGTTGATCCCGCTGGAAAAGTGTCTGAAGTACTGAGTCAGCTTTTCAGGATATGTGACACTTCAGGTCAGTGGTTACTCTTCTTAATGGCTGATAAAGAAACTACGGTTGATTTTGGGTGATTTCGGTTGTATTGTTATACATACTGTAGCTTTAGGGTGATGCATAGTATTGTGTGGCTGTGCTGATTAGATTCCATGTTAAATCAAGATTCTCATACTCAAGTCTCTAATTCTCACTCTAAAGGAAATATTGACATCCATGCTGCTGTCAATGATGTCCATGATGAGCTGCTGTCCTCCGT
This sequence comes from Spinibarbus caldwelli, assembly GCA_039654775.1. Lineage (NCBI taxonomy): Eukaryota > Metazoa > Chordata > Actinopteri > Cypriniformes > Cyprinidae > Spinibarbus > Spinibarbus caldwelli. The sequence continues at coordinate 19,221,735 of CM077265.1, read as the reverse complement.
GCTCCCTCCGCCTATCTGCTTGAGGATGACTCCCACGTTCTCAAGATGTGGGATGTAAGTGATCATGTTGCTTAAGCCTATGATACACGGGGCAACTTTTTGAGCAATTTTGCTGGGCAAAAAATGAGAGACAGGGCACACAACCGATCTAAAGTATCCGGATAGAAATATGTTGCCCATCCTCAATGGGAAAGTGCCCAAGCAGCATTGCTTAAAAATGTTGTCCCGTGTATCATCACCTTTAGAATTTAGTGAGAGAGATCACTAAAAATGAAAATGTTGCCTAGTCCTCATTTACACTTTTGCAGAAGACCAAAGAATTACTGCTATTATAAAGGATATATTCAAAACCTGGAACTACAGCCTGAATGACATCTGAATGGCAGGAGAGATTGTTGGTAACCAAACCGTTTTTGTTCGAACTGGCTTCCATAGTATAGAAAAAAATACTATGAAAATCAATGCAACCTGAAACTATTCAGTAATCAACTATCTCGCCTTCCATTCAGATGTCATTCAAGTTCTAGTTGCAGGTTTTGAATATAGGCTATCAATTATAATTGTAGTTATTGTATGGGATAGAATGGTTTGGAGTAGATGTAAATACATGTAATTTATTAGCGGTCAGCCTTTGGAAGTTTAGAGTAACATTACTCTGTTTTTGTCTTCAGGTAGAACAATCTGATGAACCAGACACTGAAGATTTATCACTTCGTTTCCTCTCCGTTAGTGACAATTCAACAGTTGCCACGTTCTTCCGCTCAGAGAAGACTGAAGTTGCACTTTGGGTAACATAGTTAACGATTTACCCACATTGGCTCATGCATTTGTCATGCTTTTTGGACTAACTTACGCCTTGTATCTAAGTTTCCCAAAAGAGTTGGATAATACATTTGACTTTACCCAGAAAGTCTTGATGGGTCTGGAGGATGGGAAGCTGAGACCCAGAGCGTTGAGTCTTAAAAATGCACTTTTGTCAGTAGAGTTTCCTCAGTGTTTGAACAAAGTTAACAAACATACTCCTTTATTTGACATTTCATTTAAACTTTCACTTCTGTCACTTTTAGTGCATTGTGTATTTTATTTTTTTTATTTATTTATTTTTTTTACAATATTTGTCTATTTAATTTGCAGAACATTTTCTCAGTTGATTTTCTGGAATGGTATTAGTTCCATATACAGCACCATGTGTTCATCCACTCAGAAATGACAGTTAAAAAAAAAAAATACATTGCTCTATTTTGAAATCTTTCTCATATATTCTGTTCTTGTATAACTTTTATATTTATAAAGTTACTGTTAGATGTGAATTTTGGAAGTGTTCCTATTTTAGTGATGTGTGTACCGCTGGGTGATATCCAGATATCCATATTGTCCACTTCTAAAAGAGACAGTTACTATCTCAGCTCATTTCTCTAGGGCCTTGCACTGTTTTGGAGAATGTATTTCCATTTGACAAACAATTTAATGTTGATGTTTTGTTAATGATTTGTGGTTGCTTAATAAAAGAGTAACTTGCATTTAAATTGTCTGTTAACCCGTTTTTGTTTTTTATTCTATTTCAGAATGAGTATAGTTGGTGTATAGTTATTTATTAAAACTATAATGTTTTTACGAAGGTAAACTTAATTGTAATATAACAAAAAAATTAAGTCATCTTTAATTAATTTTAATTGGTTCTGTGAACCCAAAAACTCCTTGTAAAATTAACTTGATCAATAATGTTATAGTAACTTGTAAGATTTAAGTTGGTATCAGTTAAAATGACTTAGTAACATTTACTTAAAAAAATGATGTTTCTTTTGAGTTAAATATAACTTAAAAATTTCGATGTAATCAGTTTCAACTATTTTTTTGAGATATATCAACTTATCCGGTTTTACAGTGCAGAGGATGCTGTAACATTATCAGCTGTGAGGTTCATTACCACATCAGGCTCTGTGAGTGAAAAATTAGACATTTGGGGATTAAAATGTGACTCCTGAAATCCTAATGTAGTGAAGATTTATATATATGAAAGGAATCAGTCAATAATATGAGTATCTGGCTAGAGAAATCAGAAAACATTTAAATGGAAAACATACTACACTGTAAAAACTCATTTTTGTTAGTTATCAAAACTGAGCCATAAAAAGCAAGTCAGCCACACCTTTAGACAACTAAGCATCTGTAATTCACACATCTTAAGATGGTGAAGGAAAGACTTTCTGGCTCAGCTGGGACTCAAACCAGAGATCTTCTTGCTGTAAGGAGACAGCATTTCCCACTGAGCCACTCACGCTGTGCTTAACCACAGACATTAAATACAGACATTTGTGCAATAATAATAAATGAAAACTTTTTTTCCAGAGTTGTAAAGTCCAGGGGACAAAGAGTAAAAGCCCTGCCATATGCTAATTCCACCCATGAACTCAGCAGCTGATTTCACCAGAGGAGGAACCAAGTCATTCCTTTCAAGTCACAAACGAGTCTCAAGTCAAATCTCAAGTCCTCAAAGAGTTAAAGTTAATGAGATAATTAAGTGACTAATTAAATGATGATTGTGCATTAGTGATGAACACCTGCTGTTATTGAGAATTACAGAGGATCAGATGTTGATGTTTTATTGGTTAAAATGCTGCCACCATCTTGGAGAACAGTGTTTGCTTTATTTGGGCTCTTGGCCCTTGACTTCTTGCGTTAGATTTCTTTCTGTAATACTGCATGTGCTGTTGTGAAGCAGAAAGATCAGTGCTGTGCAGTGAGCAGCAATTAGTAGTTTTTATTCGGTGAAATAGACATCAGGTGCTTGCCTGATTGCATCCAAAGTGACTTCTTCCTTTATATGTTTAAGTTTTGAAGAATCACCTGTGAGGAAAGTGTTGCTCTAATAGTTAGAGTAAATTTTAAATCTACTACATGAAATTCAGATAAATATTTGAACTCCAGTACTATTTAGACACACACACAGACATCAAGGACCAGCATATGAATCTCAACAATGGTGACAATCAGCAAAATTCTTCATGCTGCAGTGCATGCTGGGTAACACCATAGTAAAAACTCCCATCATGCACTGCAGTATGAATAATTACTGTCACCACTGTTGAGGATCGTATGATAAGCGTTCATGTCTAAAAGCCTGAGCTGTTACAGTTCTTTTTTTCCCCCAATATTTAAACATTACAGTAGCATTTGTTTCACGGGACTTTTTTCACAGTTGAGTAGCAGATGAATGTCAGTCAATAAACAAAAGAAAGACCACTTTATGATGTTAATTCAAAAGATTTAAAAGCAGAAAACGTTAGCAAATCTACTAGCCAAAGCTTTTAATGCAGCAATGCAAAAATGTTTTCTATGAAATAACATTGCAATTGATTAAAAGCTTTGAATTGCTAAAAGGGTCAAGAGCCCAACTAAAGCAAACACTGTTCTCCATGATGGTGGCAGCATTTTAACCAATAAAACATCAACATCTGATCCTCTGTAATTCTCAATAACAGCAAGTGTTCATCACTAATGCACAAAAATCATTTAATTAGTCACTTAATTATCTCATTAACTTTAACTCTTTGAGGACTTGAGATTTGACTTGAGACTTGCTTGTGACTTGAAAGGAATGACTTGGTTCCTCCTCTGGTGAAATCAGCTGCTGAGTTCATGGGTGGAATAAACATATGGCAGGACTTTTACTCTTTGTCCCCTGGACTTTACACTGCTGGAAAAAAAGTTTTGCAAATGTTTTATTTATTATTATTGCACAAGTGTCTGTATTTAATGTCTGTGGTTAAGCACAGTGTGAGTGGCTCAGTGGGAAATGCTGTCTCCTCACAGCAAGAAGATCTCTGGTTCGAATCCCAGCTGAGCCAGAAAGCCTTTCCCTCACAATATAAAGATGTATGAATTACAGATGCTTTGTTGTCTAAAGGTGTGGCTGACTTGGGGTTGTTGTTTTTTTTTTTTTTTTGGATTTTTATGGCTCAGTTTTGTTAACTAACAAAAATGAGTTGGCTGAACAAAAAAGAGACATGTGACTTTACTCAGTGACTTGAGTTGAGTGAACAACTTGGTCCAAAGTTGAGTAAACTCAAAAAATCTGTGCAGCAAGTTGCCTTGAAATTTTAAGTTGAGTCAGCTTTTCATTTTTTAGCGTATAGACTGACTTTTATTCATTAGATGAACTAAAGTTTTTAAGTTGTCGGTTGCTAGTTGAGTTAACTTAAAGTTCATTGCAATAGGTTGCCTCATTTTTTTGAGTTAGGTCAACTTTTTTTTTTTTTTTTTACAGTGTAGTATAGTCTGTAGCCACTGATTCTCTATCTCTATCACTGATTATTTTCATTTTTATTTTTTTCAAGTAATTTGTAAAAGCACTAGAGTTATTCCCATTTCAAGCACCACTCATTTGTGCTGCTTTTTCTTTTTAGTAGAAATCTTATGCAAAGCTAATGTTAAACATTAAATATCAGGATACTACCTTCCCCCTTGCCAGTCTATTGTTTGTTAATTTGGCCCACCAGTTTACGTTTCCTCCTACATGTACTTCAACTTTGGAGGAAATGTGAACTGGTGAGACAAATTAACTAACAATAGACTAAAAAGGGGGAAGGCATCATTCTTATAACATACTTTGTACCACAAAAGAGATTTTTTATAGTTTTACATATAGTTACTACTATATAGCAAGAAAAAGAGATTTTATAATTCTACATACTAGTGAATTGTGAGATGCAGACAGTTTCTCCTTCTGTTGATTGATCTGCTGCCACAGCAGTGATGCAGAATGTGTGATTGACTCCAGCAGTCAGACCAGTGATGTTATAGAATGTATTAGTAGTTTTATTTGTTTTATCATCAGTCCAGTGAAGTTTAAAGAAAGATCTATTTCCAAATGGTTCATTCCATGTCAGAAACACAGATGATGTTGTGATTTCAGGCCCTATGAGATTGCTGATCACATCTGGCTCTGTGTGGGGAGAGAAGGACAAGTCATAACTGATGATTTTTAAAAACCATCACACAAGACATAAGTAAAGTAGAAATACATAAAGGATGAAACGTGAACTGGTGGGCTAAATTAATTAATAATAGACTGGCAAGGGGGAAGGCAGTATTTTGGTTTTTAATCTTTAATGTGAGCTTTGTATGGAGATTCACAAATGTCAATTTTTTTGTTTCTTTTCTTTTTTCTATTTTTAACAATCAGGACACAAGTGTGAAATAAATATATATTTAGGGAAAATGTGAATCATTTATATAACATACTTTGTAGCACAAAACAGATATTTTATAGTTTTACATAGAGTTACTACTATATAGCAAGAAAAAGAGATTTTATAATTCTACATACTAGTGAATTGTGAGATGCAGACAGTTTCTCCTTCTGTTGATTGATCTGCTGCCACAGCAGTGATGCAGAATGTGTGATTGACTCCAGCAGTCAGACCAGTGATGTTATAGAATGTATTAGTAGTTTTATTTGTTTTATCATCAGTCCAGTGAAGTTTAAAGAAAGATCTATTTCCAAATGGTTCATTCCATGTCAGAAACACAGATGATGTTGTGATTTCAGACACTATGAGATTGCTGATCACATCTGGCTCTGTGTGGGGAGAGAAGGACAAGTCATAACTGATGATTTTTAAAAACCATCACACAAGACATAAGTAAAGTAGAAATACATAAAGGATGAAACGTGAACTGGTGGGCTAAATTAATTAATAATAGACTGGCAAGGGGGAAGGCAGTATTTTGGTTTTTAATCTTTAATGTGAGCTTTGTATGGAGATTCACAAATGTCAATTTTTTTGTTTCTTTTCTTTTTTCTATTTTTAACAATCAGGACACAAGTGTGAAATAAATATATATTTAGGGAAAATGTGAATCATTTATATAACATACTTTGTAGCACAAAACAGATATTTTATAGTTTTACATAGAGTTACTACTATATAGCAAGAAAAAGAGATTTTATAATTTTACATACTAGTGAATTGTGAGATGCAGACAGTTTCTCCTTCTGTTGATTGATCTGCTGCCACAGCAGTGATGCAGAATGTGTGATTGACTCCAGCAGCCAGACCAGTGATGTGATAGGAAGTATTAGTAGTTTTATTTGTTTTATCATCAGTCCATTGAAGTTTGAAGAAAGATCTATTTCCAATTGGTTCATCCCATATCAGAAACACAGATGATGTTGTGATTTTAGACACTGCAAGATTCCTGATTACATCTGGCTCTGTGTGGGGAGAGAAGGACACATCATAATTGATGATTTGAAAAAAAAACATCACACAGGACACAAGCAAAGTAGAAATACATAAAGGATGAAACGTGAACTGGTGGGCCAAATTAACAAACAATAGACTGGCAAGGGGGAAGGCAGTATTTTGTTATTTAATTTTTAATATGAGCTTTGTATGAGAATTGTACTAAAAATATAAAGCAGCGCAAATGAGTGGTGCTTGAAATGGGAATAATTCTAGTGCTTTTACAAATTACTTGGAAAAAATAGTGGTGGATCATAAATAAATACCATGGTTTTTCCTATTTTGTGTTCAGAGACTCTTAATTTTAAGGTTATCTCGTTCCTTTGATCCCAGTGTCCCCTTTCATGTATTTTGTACCTGTTTTGTTGGTTTCTAGGTTTCTAAGTATGTTCTCATTTGTTTCTATAGTTACTTATTTCTTAATTGATTACCCCTGCCTGTTCCTTTTTTTCCCCTCATTTGCCCTGTGCATGTATACCCCCAGTTCTGTTCAGTTCTTTGTCTGTTCTCATCTTTGGATTATTAGAGTTGCTGCTAGCAACTAGATTGATACTGCAACTCTTTTCTTGTGTTGCCATAAACAACCACCCATGATAGTCAAGTAGTTTATATGTGCTTTGTTGTACGAAACAGGTACTTTATAAGTTTGCCTACTGGTAAATTGTGAGATGCAGAAAGTTTCTCCTTCTGTTGATTGATCTGCTGCCACAGCAGTGATGCAGAATGTGTAATTGACTCCAGCAGTCAGACCAGTGATGTTATAGGAAGTGTTAGTAGTTTTATTTGTTTTATCATCAGTCCAGTGAAGTTTAAAGAAAGATCTATATCCAAATGGTTCATTCCATGTCAGAAACACAGATGATGTTGTGATTTCAGACACTCTGAGATTCCTGATCACATCTGGCTCTGTGTGGGGAGAGAAGGGCAAGTCATAACTGATGATTTGAAAAATTATCACACAAGACACAAGCAAAGTAGAAATACATAAAGGATGAAACGTGAACTGGTGGGCCAAATTAATGAACAATAGACTGGCAAGGGGGAAGGCAGTATTTTGATTTTTAATCTTTAATGTGAGCTTTGTATGGAGATTCACAAATGTCAAGTTTTTCTTTTCTTTTCTTTTCTGTTTTTAACAATCAGGACACAAGTGAAATTGGGGGAAATGTGAGTCATTCTTATAACATTTTTTGTAACACAAAACAGACATTTTATAGTTTTACATATAGGTACTACTATATAGCAAGAAAAAGAGATTTTATAATTCTACATACTAGTAAACTGTGAGATGCAGACAATTTCTCCTTCTGTTGATTGATCTGCTGCCACAGCAGTGATGCAGAATGTGTAATTGACTCCAGCAGTCAGACCAGTGATGTTATAGGAAGTGTTAGTAGTTTTATTTGTTTTATCATTAGTCCATTGAAGTTTAAAGAAAGATCTATATCCAAATGGTTCATTCCATGTCAGAAACACAGATGATGTTGTGATTTCAAACACTATGAGATTGCTGACCACATCTGGCTCTGTGTGGGGAGAGAAGGGCAAGTCATAATTGATCATTTTAAAAAATCAGCACACAGGATACAAGCAAAGTAGAAATACATAATGGATGAAACATGAACTGGTGGGCCAAATTAACGAAAAATAGACTGGCAAGGGGGAAGGCAGTATTTTGATATTTAATGTTTAAAATGAGCTTTGTATCAGATTTCTACTAAAACGAAAAAGCAGAGCAAAAGAGCAAATGAGTGATGCTTGAAATGGGAATAATTCTAGTGCTTTTACAAATTAAACTAGGATTCATACGGTGTTAGTACTATGAACTTTTGAGTCCACTGAGAAGGAATATTTCCTAATATAAAACTGCAAATTCTTAATTTGTATGTCAGGAGTCTGGACTGTGTGTGTGTGTGTGTGTGTGTGTGTGTGTGTGTGTGTGTGCGTGTGTGTGTTTTGCTCCCCACATGCTCCCTGTGTCCCAGTGTTTATGCCCATATTTGGTTATTTTCCTGTTCCTGTCCTCATTGTGTTGATTTGATCCCAGCTGTGTCCTGTTCATCTCCTCGTTATGTTCTGATTATTTAAGACCTGTGTCTTTTCTTGTCCCGCGTCCAGTATTGTACGTCTTACCCTTCTGCTATGTGTGTGTTCCTGCCAGTTCTTTGTATTGCTTTATTTGGATGAATAAAGACTGTTGATAGTGCATTTCTTTTGTCTCCTCGCTCCTTTGTCTCCCCGTCTCCTACACAGTAGCAGTGAACATGACAGAATACCGAACCATAACATTAAGCGTCACCCCCTCTCCTCGTGTTTGTTTTCCATTTTTGAAAAGTCTTTTTGTTTTCCTGTTTCTCCCCGCGGCGTTGGAAGTAGCCGCTCGCTTCATCGCCCTAGCCCGCAGAGATCTCTCGTTCGTAGAGTATGCCTGGGATTGCGGGCTTGCCGCAATTCACTGTTCTGGCACGGGGCCAACTACCATCGCCCCGTGAACCTCCCAGACACCAAGGGACTATGCTGGAGGGAAGGGATCTTCCGGTGTCTGGAGAGTGTCCGGCCCCGAGCCAGAACCAGTCTGCCGTCAAGTCTGCCAGCTGTTCATCAGTCAAGTCTGCCGGCCGTTCATCAGTCAAGTCCGCCGGCTTTGGCTCTCTCAAGCCCACCGGCTGCTTCAATGTCAAGCCCACCGGCAGCAGCTCATTCAAGCCTGCCGGCCGCTGCTCACTGCAGTTCGCAGGCCGCTCCTAAGTCAAGTTCACCACCGCGGACTCAAGCCCGCCGGCTGTGGCTCTCCAAAGCCCGCCGGCCGCGGCTCTCTCCAGCCTGCCGGCCGCTGCTAACTCAAGTTCGCCGGCTGCTCATCAGTCATGTTTGCTGGCCGCCGCTCATAAGCAGGTACCTGCTCCTCGAAAGCGCCTTCCAGAGCCAACTCCTCCAGAGCGCCCTCCAGTACCCACTCCTCAAAAGCACCCTCCAGTGCCCACTCGTCCTGAGTTCGCTCCAGCGCCAGAGTTTGCTCCAGTGTCGGCTCCAGCCCCGGAGCCCGCTCCAGAAGTAGCCCCTGACCAGAGTCGAGAGATGGCTCTAGCCCCTGATCAGAGTCGAGAGATGGCTCACACCCTTTCCAGACTCGTAAAAGGGCTGCTGTTTCCCCGAGTCCAGCCCAGAGAGGGCTCCAGTCCCCGCACCTGCAGAGTCCCATCCTGTTCCCGCGTCCAGCCCCCAGACTTCAGGTTCCACATTTTGCCCACAGAGGGCCTCAGAGTCCTTTAATTCCCCCAATAATTTTTTTTTGGGGGGGTAGTAGGGCTCCGGTCAGAGTGGCCGGGCCGAGGGTTGAGGCCAAGGCCACAGAGGCTGGCCCGCTATAGCTCCTAAGACTGCCTATACTGCCATGGCCTCCTGAGTTCCCTGATCCGCCACGGCCTCCTGAGTCCTCTGTTCCACCATGGCCTCCTGAGTTCCCTGCTCCGCCATGGCCTCCTGAGTTCCCTGATCCCCCATGGCCTCCTGAGTCCCCTGATCCTCCATGGCCTCCTGAGTCCCCTGATCCGCCATGGCTCCCTAGACTGCCTGATCCACCATGGGTCCCGAAACAGGTACCGCTCTGGAGGCCTGCCTTCCTGTGTGGGCCTGTCCTGAAGGGCCTCCAGAGCACTGCCTATACTGCCATGGCCTCCTGAGTTCCCTGATCCACCATGGCCTCCTGAGTCCTCTGCTCCGCCATGGCCTCCTGAGTCCCCTGATCCACCATGGCTCCCTAGACTGCCTGTTTCACCATGGGTCCCGAAACAGGTACCGCTCTGAAGGCCTGCCTTCCTGTGTGAGCTTGTCCTAAAGGGCCTCCACACTACTGCCTATACTGCCATGGCCTCCTGAGTTCCCTGATCCACCATGGCCTCCTGAGTCCTCTGCTCTGCCATGGCCTCCTGAGTTCCCTGCTCCGCCATGGCCTCCTGAGTCCCCTGATCCGCCATGGCCTCCTGAGTCCCCTGATCCTCCATGGCCTCCTGAGACCTCTGCTCCGCCATGGCCTCCTGAGTCCACTGATCCGGCATGGCCTCCTAAGTCCCCTGATCTGCCATGGCTCCCTAGACTGCCTGATCCGCCATGGGTCCCGAAACAGGTACCGCTCTGGAGGCCTGCCGTCCTGTGTGAGCCTGTCCTGAAGGGATCCCCGTTGTGGATGTTGTGTGGCGCGTGGACGCGCCTTGTCAGGAGTCTGGACTGTCTGTGTGTGTGTTTTGCTCCCCACGTGCTCCCTGTGTCCCAGTGTTTATGCCCATATTTGGTTATTTTCCTGTTCCTGTCCTCATTGTGTTGATTTGATCTCAGCTGTGTCCTGTTCATCTCCTCGTTATGTTCTGATTATTTAAGCCCTGTGTCTTTCCTTGTCCCGCGTACGGTATTGTACGTCTTACCCTCCTGCTACGTGTGTGTTCCTGCCAGTTCTTTGTATTGCTTTATTTGGATGAATAAAGTCAAGTCAAGTCAAATCGAGTATTCTGCTACATGTGTGGACATATAGTGGAACGAAATGTCGCGTCTCGCAGGACCACGGTGCTACATACCAGTTAAACATAAATATAAACATGCAACAATACAAGTATAAGAAAAACAATAGAGCTATACAACAGTTAACCATCTGACTATACATATACTACAAATACTATAACTAGTTGACTACAAATACACAGACTGAGACTGTACAAAAACTTTACATAAATACTGTACATGAAATTGTGCAAAGCAGATATTTGTACATGAAATTGTGCAAAAAAAGATATTTTGTACATTAAATTGTTGTGCAGAAAAGATATTTTGGGAGAAACAGCGCATAATGCAAAATGATTTTGTAGTGCAATGCACAAGTAAACATATATTACCCTATTGAGTCTTTGTAGCAGGGAGTGTTTATAGAAAGTGTATACTGTACATATAGTGGGATAAGTGTGTTACTACAGGTGGTTTGTATAGCCCACTCACCTGTGTGTAGCACACTCAGAATTGCACTTAAGAAAATTGTCAACAGTTTTAATGAAGTGGGGGGAGGGGCTGAGGTGTTCATGGTTTCAGAGGGGGACAGGGAGATTGGAGTTAAGAGCTCTCACAGCCTGGGGGAAAAAGCTGTTGAGCAATCTGACAGAGCGAGCTTTGATACTCCGGTACCTTCTACCTGATGGCAGGAGCTAGAAGAGGTTGTGAGAGGGATGGGTGGGGTCCTTCACGATGCTGGAAGCCTTGCTGGAGCATCGTGCAAGGAAAATGTCCAGGATGGAGGGGAGAGGGGCACCGATGATCTTTGCGGCAGTGTTCAATGTCTGTTGTAGGGTCTTGCGGTCAGCAGCACTGCAGTTCCCATACCAGACAGTGATGCAGGTGGTCAGCACACTCTCAATGGTGCCCCTGTAGAAAGTGGTGAGGATGGGTGGAGGGAGACTTGCCCTTTTCAGCCGGCTTAGAAAGTGTAGGCGCTGTTGTCCCTTCTTGTTGAGTGACGTGACGTTGGTGGACCAGGTGAGATCCTCTGTAATGTGCACCCCCAGGAATTTAGTGCTGCCGACTCTCTCCACGGTTGAGCCGTCGATGGTCAGTGGGGGGTGGTCAACAGAGTTTCTCCTGAAGTCCATCACAACCTCTTTTGTCTTACCCACATTGATGGACAGGTTGTTAGCACCACACCATTCAGCCAGCTGTGCCACTTCCTCTCTGTAGTGCGTTTCATCGTTGTTTCTGATGAGGCCTACCACAGTTGTGTCATCAGCAAACTTGATGATGTGGTTGGAGCTGGACTTGGCAGTGCAGTCGTGAGTCAGCAGCATGAAGAGCAGCGGGCTGTGCACACAGCCTTGTGGAACACCTGTGCTCAGTGTGGTAGTGCTGGAGGTGTTGCGGCCGACACGGACTGACTGAGGTCTTGCAGTTAAAAAGTCAAGGATCCAATTACAGAGGGAGGTGTTTAGGCCAAGCAGATTTAGTTTGTGGATGAGCTGTTGTGGGATTATTGTGTTGAATGCTGAGCTGAAGTCGATGAACAGCATTCTTACATAAGAGTCTTTCTATTCCCGGTGAGTAAGAGCTAGGTGGAGAGTGGTGGACATTGCATCGTCCATGGAACGGTTTGGACGGTATGCAAACTGTAATGGGTCCAGCGTGTTTGGGAGACTTGATGCATGACTAACCTCTCAAAGCACTTCATCATGATTGGGGTCAGTGCTATGGGACGATAGTCATTCAGACAGGACACAGGTGACTTCTTTGGTACTGGAATTATGGAGGTGGATTTGAGACACGTGGGGACGACTGCCTGGCTCAGTGAGGTGTTGAAGATGTCTGTTAGGACAGCCGTCAGCTGTGCAGCACAGTCTCTCAGTACACGTCCAGGTATGTTGTCAGGGCCTGCAGACTTTCATGGGTTAATCCTGGATAAGGTCTACCTTACATCAGCTGGAGAGAGACAGAGTACCTGGTCGTTTGGAGATGTGTGTAGTTTCTGTGCAGGTGTGTCGTTCTGTATCTCAAATCGTGAGTAGAAATGACTGTAGATAGTGCATCTGTTGATGCACAGAGTTGATAGTGTTGATAGTGTTGAAAAAGACTGTTGATAGTGCATCTCCTTCGGCTCCGTGCTCCTTCATCGCCCCGTCTCCTACACAGTAGCAGCGAATGTGACAGTGTAATAGTAAAATAATTAAAAACATGACTTTAACTGAAATCATTGCAGTTCATCGTTAACTATGGTACACATGTATGTGTTGAAGTACTTAACAAAGAGATCATTGCTGCATCAACAACTCCAGTTACTGCCCTTAAATAAAGCAGCAGAACATAAGTGTTTGTGGCTCATCATTTACTGAAGCACAGGCTGTACTCTCGAGCACAATGGTGACCCACAAATCTAAATTAAACTAACAGATCTCAAAAACACATAAAAACAGTTTAATATTTACTCTCCTTATCAGTTCATGACTTTGCATAACTTTTTTCCTATGGACCTTCACTTATATTCAGTGAAAATAACTTTTTCCGTTCAGTTATTCTGACTTACTTTATTACAGTATATTGCTGCTTTTTCCTTGAATTAACAGTAATCTACTGGCAGCACGGTTGCCAGTAAATAACTGTTCCTCTTCAGGAACTCGAGATGCATCAAAAAAGCTATTGGAACGCCTTCAGCTTGACCGGCTCTGAATCATATGTGTAATCAGTCCAATAGATGGGCGAGACATCACGGGCGGGTGACGTAATGACCAGGAAGCTTTAAAAGCACGTGCGGCATCACGAAACCGGCATCAGCTTTCTGTCATTCAGTGAAGCTCTGTGTGTGTGTCAGTTGCATTTTATGTTCTGTGAGTCTTTTTTACTGTTGTCTGTCGAAAGTACACAAGCATACCAGCAACATATAAGCTCTACAATGTCAAAGGCTGAGAAGAAGACTAAGCATAGTCAGGGCGAAAGCAGATCACATTATAGATTATGTGTTCCTCCCTGCCCTCAATACATCACGAGCGGGGATACACACAGTCTGTGCATGGTCTGCTTGGGAGCGTTCGCCGAGGCGGAACGGCAGCTGCACTCGTGGGGTTCGCAGATAGATCTGGTGGAGGGAATGGAGACGGGCGAGTCCCTATCTTCTTCCTCACCCGCCAGATCCGTCCGCTTTCTGGGATCGGAAGCCAGTTCTCAAGACCAAGAAGTTCTCCCTGAGGGGAAACCCGCTTCACATGATCAAGGTCATGCGGCAATGCCTTGGACATGTGGAGGAAACCTTGGTTCTTGTCTCAGGGCCCGGTGCTGGGAGCTCCTTGTCGCTGCGTAACGCTAGCGACGGACGCATCCCTCACCGGTTGGGGGAGCGGTTATGAGTGGCCGCTCGGCCCGAGGTCTGTGGAGTGGCACATAAACTGCTTGGAGATGCTAGCAGTGTTTCGAGCATTGAAATACTTTCTCCCAGACCTAAGGGATCGCCATGTGTTGGTGCGCTCTGACAACACAGCGGTGGTCTTCTATATCAACCACCAGGGAGAGTTGGGGATCTACAGGCCCTCTCAGTGGCCCCTTCTTTTCTCGATTTTGCATACGGTCTGACCAGAGCATTTCTCTACCCTCGTGAAGGGTATGTCCCTAAAGTCCCCTTCTCGGTACCACGGCCTGTTGTACTCCAGGCCTTCTGTCCTCCTCCCTTCAGGGAGCCCAACCAGGAGAAGCTTAACTGTATGTGGCCAGTGCGAGCACTGGACGCGTACGTCCCCAGAGCTGCCCTGTGGAGAAGGGCGGACCAACTTTTTGTTTGTCATGGTCCCCCTAAGAGAGGTCTGCCGGCTACTAAGCAGACCCTCAGTCGGTGAATTGTGGATGCCATTACTATTGCATACGAGTCCTCTGATCTCCCCTCGCCGATGGGGGTCAAGGCTCATTCGACCTGAAGTGTGGCGGCCTCCAAGGCCTTTCTATCAGGTGTATCAACGCAGGACATCTGCAACGCTGCGGGATGGTCTACGCCTCTCACGTTCGTCAGGTTCTATGACCTAGATTTGCGAGCCACTCCGGGGTGTTCTGTTCTCTTGCCTTAGTTGTGCTCTTCCACACTAGGCAGGGATTTGTAAGTCTGGCGGCGTGGGCATCTCGTTCCCATAGCATTTTCAACGCAGCTCGAGTTCCTGAAGAGGAACGTCTCCAGGTTACGCATGTAACCATGGTTCCTCGAAGGAACGAGACGCTGCGTCTCGAAGCCATACTTTCGGCATCCCTGCCAGTGCTTGTGCACGTGCATTTAAAGGTCATTACGTCACCCGCCCGTGAAGTCTCGCCCACCTATTGGACTGATTACACATATGATTCAGAGCCAGTCACGCTGAAGGCGTTCCCATAGCATTTTCAACGCAGCGTCTCGTTCCTTCGAGGAACCATGGTTACGTGCATAACCTGGAGACGTTTTTCTACAATTTTGTTGCCGTAAATTAATTACAGTTTATTACTGTTAAATTACATTTCATCTTACATTTTTAACCTTTTAAAACCCACAGCAACATCCTCAGTTTTAAATGAGCACCTACATGTGTCCACACTAGAGTGTTAGAGTAACACTGAAGCAGTGCTGAAATTAATGAGTTAATTCTGTGATTAATTAAATGATGATTGGGCATTAGTGATGAACACCTGTTAACAAGCAGAATCACTGAATGAAAGAGAAACACAACAACTACAACTGACTTCAGCCACAGCCTTAGATGAAATCAACCGAAATAAAAGAAGACAATAAATCTTTCAAGATCCGATTAAACAACTCCTAAAGCATCACCAGCTTCACTTTACTAACCAGACTGATGTTATTTCTGTCAGACATCTACCGAAGCTCTTATTGAGAATTAACAGGTTTAGATGTTGCTTTGTTTGACACTACCATGAGGGAGATCAGTGCTTTAGTTGGACTCTTGAACCTTGACTTTTTAACATTAACTTTTCTTTGGCTGCTGTAACCATGTGTTTTTAAACACATTTGTTGTGGCAAAAAAAGGGCCAAGATTATTAGAGATACTGCTAGCAAGACTGATACTGCAACTCTTTTGTTGCCATGAACAACCACCCATGATAGTCAAGAAGTTTAAATGAGCTTTGTAGTATGAAACATGTACTTTATAAGTTTGCATACTGGTAAATTTTGAGATGCAGAAAGTTTCTCCTTCTGTTGATTTATCTCCTGCCACAGCAGTGATGCAGAATGTGTAATTGACTCCAGCAGTCAGACCAGTGATGTTATAGGAAGTGTTAGATGTTTCTGTTGTGTTTATGTTAGTCTTCTCATCAGTCCATTGGAGTTTAAAGAAAGATCTATTTCCAGCTGGTTCATTCCATGTCAGAAACACAGATGAGGTTGTGATTTTAGACACGTTGAGATTCTTGATCACATCCGGCTCTGTGTACAGAAGAGAAGAGCAATTCACAAATGTCACTTTTTTCTTTTCTTTTCTTTTCTTTTCTTTTCTTTTCTGTTTTAACTATCAGGACACAAGTGAAATACAAATACATATAGGGGGAACTGGTGGGAGAAATTAACTAATAACAGACTAAAAAGGTGAAAGGCATAATTCTGATAATGTACTATGTAGCACAAAACAGATATTTTAAAGTCTTACACACTGGTATAGTTTGAGATGCAGAAAGTGTCGCCTTCTGTTGATTGATCTGCTGCCACAGCAGTGATGCAGAATGTGTAATTGACTCCAGCAGTCAGACCAGTGATGTGATAAGAAGTGTTACTAGTTGCTGAATTTCTGTTTGTTTTATCATTAGTCCACTGAAGTTTAAAGAAAGATCTATTTCCAACTGGTTCATCCCATGTCAGAAACACAGATGTTGTGATATCATACACTATGAGATTCTTAATCACATCTGGCTCTGTGTGGGAAGAGAAGAGCAAATCCAAAGATTAACTGGTGGGGGTGGGGACTATAGGGCAATTCAATATGTATGCACGATTAATCATTAAAAAATCTCGATTCAAATTGACAATGACTCCACTATGTCTAGTAAACCTTTCAAATTGATCACACCGGAATATTTAAAGCTGCTTTCGGGCTGCCACTGAACCAGAGAGAGCAGCGGCCATGTAAGCTTCACTAATAGTGATTTCAACCACAATATTGCTATTTCTCTGTTACAAACATCAAATAATAATGAAAGTGTAAAAGTAGTCTGGATATAAACACTGAGGTTACAGCAGCTGTGATCAAAACGAGTAAATGACATTTTAAACTAATGTTACAGTTCACATAAAGATCTATTACACTATTACGCCAGCAGATGGTTACCAGTGATGTTAAAATGTATTCCTTCAAAAACTCTGGACGAAAGTCTTCATTAATTTTTTTCAAATGATTTTTTACATAATGAATTCATAAATTAACAAATATTTTTAATAGACTCATAACATTTTGGACATTTATAAATAGACTCATCTATAACATTAAATAGAGCATTAATAGAACAGAACCTAAATTAGCCTACATATTAGCCTACTTTATTTGGTTGTCAAATGTTTTGTTTTCGAGGAATCATGATCTCTATCTCTATCTATATCTTTCTCAAAAAAAAAAAAAAAAAAAAAAATCCAGATTATCCAGAGTCATAAATGAAAAAAAAAAAAAAAATCATTTAAAAAAAAATCCAATTTTTTAACCAATGAGGCAACTGGTGATTCTCTGACTCTGACTCTTCAAGAAAACGTGTGCAGCCTGTTCAGATAGCAACCGGCAGAGTTTAGATGCTAGTCAAGACTCACAAACAATTCAGGAGAATATCAGAAAGCCAAGCGCATGATGTGTTTTTGTCATGGAAATACAAAGACAATTTTACTTACAAATGTGGAAAAAGACAATATGACAGTGTAGTGCAATTTTGTTTCCTGCATCAAAACTTCTCTCAACTTCAAAGGAACATCTAACCTCGAAAAAGCATCTTATTGTAAGTTGTTCTTAATCTTTGAAAACAATGTTCTCATGCCACGCCAGTGAGATTTGTCTGTTTGAGTTGTTGTTGTTTTTTTTTTTTGTTTTTTTTATAATTATAGCATATGGTATAGTTAAGCAATATCAATCAAGGAAGAAGTGTGCTGTTTTCCCGAATGTTAGCACAACTGCAAATGTGATAGTGATTTTATGCAATTCAAATACAAGAAGTTAATATTAGGCTATGTAACTTACATTAAATAACAGTATTTCTGATTTGCTCTATATCACCATCAAAAACAGTTCCAAATATGAAGTATCTATTTAGTGCAAATAGCTTGCCTTGTTGGCAGAGGCTATTTAGAGCAGCTGTATCCTCCAATGTCTGCTTGCAATAGACATCATTACAAAAGACACATTCAACAATGTTAGCAGTGGCGTAGGGAGACTCGTGATAACAACTTCTAATGCGATTGATGCTTTTGATGCGTTTGAATCCACCTTTTGCCGAACTCATTCAACTCACATTCATTTCCCTTTTCCCACAACATATCAGATCGGAAAGGCATTTATTTTCAATAAAAATAAAGGAAATGTTCAAAAAGTGGAAATAAAATGTCTCTCGTATATATTTAATAATAAAGTGTTTATTGGGTATAGAGGTAGGGTTAGGTGTAGTGTGGGCTTTATTGTCCCAGGCAACATCATTAATAATTTTAATATATATTATAATTTACACTCAATATGCTATTATTTCATACTGTTTTATAATGTACTACAACACTGAGGTGCAAATATCCACTACTATTTGTAACAGGTATAAATATAACATCTTCTACCACACATATTGCAAAGAAAATAATACTTTTTAAATAACGTAAATAGAATCTATCATTATTTTAACTTAGTGTAAATAGCATATCACTAACAAAATACTGCTATTTTTACATAGTGTTTGCACTTAATGTAAGTAGCATCTATTTGCAATTAATGCAAATAACCACTACCTTCTAAACAAATCCGCAGCAGAAGTGTTGCGTGTCTGTGAGCAACACAGTGCTGTTCTGTTCCTGGTCCCGCATTTTGAACCAATCAGCCGAGTGAAAGATTCAATTACATTCATAAAATCACTTGCTTCATTCCTTAATGAATCAGTCCTTTTGAACGAATCAAATGATTCCATGACTCATTCATTAACACAGTGATTAAATTAATATTAATAAATTAATATGCCCCTTACCTTAAGTATTGCAAAGCATTGAGATTAAGCTACTAAAGTAACCTTTCCAACACCTCATTTTCAGACCAGCATGCCCATGGGCGAACAGATGGGTACAAGTGCATTTGCTATTTAAACAATGTGGCGCTGGACGTGAAAATGATAACTGTGTCGGGCTGGAATGAGCAAAAAACATTTGCGTCATGCCTGGCGTCGCATTGCGCTGGCCGTATGATAGGGCCCATGCTGTCAGAGTCTGAGTCTGTTTTTCATGTTTGATTTAGCTTTCCTGTTCTAGTGTTTTCTGTTAGTTTGTTAATTTGTACTGTTGTCTTCCATTCCCTGCCAGACCGTGAGCACAGTCCAGTGCCGGCTCCAGCCCCGGAGCTCAGCCCAGTGTCCGTAAGAATAGTACTCAAGTAGCGAGTTACTAGTTACTTTGGTACTTCGGTATATAATCATAACTAGATATCTTTGCAACAGACACAGAAGAGACAAGCATTTTTTCTGACAATTACACAATCTGTACTAGTCCACAAAATGTATCTAAATGTATCATTGCATGTTCTTTGCTTTGTATAACAACGTATAGAGCTAAATTTGGATTATTAGATCATGTCAAAATAAAGTGAACGCACATAGTTTTGCATTCAAATGTATGTAAAAGGAACAACAAATTGGACGTAAAGTGAGCTAAACTCAGGTCTGAGGACATCTGCAGTGTTCACATATACAAAAAAAGTTCTTGCAAGCAAACTGTTTTCATAGTACTGACACAGAGAAGAATGAGTGAAAACTCCTCATGTGCGAGTTGTGAGAACCACTCATGCTCATTTTTTATAACTATGACAATTGCAAGATCATCCCTAAAACTCAGCATACTGTACTGTCTGGGATGAAATATTGTTGCAATAATCGCTTTTGCATCTGTACAACTATATAGAAAAAAAGAAGGTGACAGATAATTCATAATATTACATACTGGTATAGTTTGAGATGCAGAAAGTTTCTCCTTCTGTTGATTGATCTGCTGCCACAGCAGTGATGCAGAATGTGTAATTTACTCCAGCAGTCAGACCAGTGATGTGATAAGAAGTGTTAATAGTTACTGAATTTTCACTTGTTTTATCACCAGTCCACTGAATTTTAAACAAATGTCTATTTCCAATTGGTTCATCCCATGTCAAAAACACAGATGATATTGTGATTTCTGACACTATGAAATTCCTTATCACTTCTGGCTCTGTGTGGAGGAGAGAAGAGCAAATCATAAATGTTAGTGAAAGGGTAAATAAATAAGTATGAATGATGCAATTATGAATTGATAAAACAACTCTAATAAGGCCAGAAGTCAGTGAGTCTGGGATCTTAAGATGTTGCTGTACAGTTTTCTGTTCAAGGCAATTTTATGAGAAAATTACGAGATAGTTATGGGCTGAAGGTTCAGCAGATTCATTCAGATTAAACATCCAATCAGAGGTCTTACTGGTATACAATGAAATCTGATTGGATCTCCCCTCAGTCACATGATCAGCTGCAACTGCAAACACTTTGAATGTGTACTGTGCTCCAGAAATCAGATCATTTATTTTGATGAAGGTGTTTTCAGTAGTCACATTCTTATCTTCATATTCTACATGATAACAGGAGCTTTGGCCGTTTGGTTTAGTCCAGTTGAGTAAGACAGAGGATGTTGTAATATCATCAGCTGCGAGGTTCATTATGACATCAGGCTCTGTGAGTGAAAAATTACAGATATTATTACAGATATTAAAATGTTAATCCTAAAAATTTGCTGTAGTGAAGAATTAAATATATGAAAGGCATCAGTCACTAATATGAATATCTAGCTAAGAAAATCTGTAAATATTTAAGTGGAAAACATACTAGTATAGTGTGAGGTAACCACTGATTCTCCTTCTGTTGATTTATCTGCTGCAACAGCTGTGATGAAAAATGTGTAATTGACTCCAGCAGTCAGACCAGTGATGTTATACAATGTGTTATTGGTTGTTGTATGGTAGTATGTTTTATCATCGGTCCAGTTAAGTTTAAAGTAATCTCTTTTTCCAGCTGGTTCATCCCATGTCAGAAACACAGATGATGTTGTGATTTCAGACACTCTGAGATTCCTGATCACATCTGGCTCTGTGTGAGGAAGAGAAGAGAAAATCATAAATGCATGTTGATGAAAGGGGAATTAAATAAGTATGAATGATACAATTACGAATTGATAAAACAATTGCAATAAGGCCAGAACTCAGTGAATCGATGTTGCTGTGCAGTTTTCTGCTCAAAGTAAGTAAATCTGAGATTGTTTCAAAGCTGAAGTTTCAGCAGATTCATTCAGGTTAAACATCCAATCAGAGGTCTTACTGGTATACAGTGAAATCTGATTGGCTCTCCCCTCGGTCATGTGATCAGCTGCAACCGCAAACACTTTGAATGTGTACTGTGCTCCAGGATTCAGATCATTTATTTTAATGAAAGTGTTTTCAGTAGTCACATTCCTATCTACATATTCTACACGATAACGGGAGCTTTGGCCGTTTGGTTTAGTCCAGTTGAGTAAGACAGAGGATGTTGTGATATCATCAGCTTTGAGGTTCATTATGATGTCAGGCTCTGAGTGAAAAATTACAGATATTATTACAGATATTAAAATGTTAATCCTGAAAATTTACTGTAGTGAAGAATTAAATATATGAAAGGCATCAGTCACTAATATGAATATCTAGCTATGAAAACCTGTAAATATTTAAGTGGAAAACATACTAGTATAGTGTGAGGCAACCACTGATTCTCCTTCTGTTGATTTATCTGCTGCAACAGCTGTGATGAAAAATGTGTAATTGACTCCAGCAGTCAGACCAGTGATGTTATACAATGTGTTATTGGTTGTTGTATGGTAGTATGTTTTATCATCGGTCCAGTTAAGTTTAAAGTAATCTCTTTTTCCATCTGGTTCATCCCATGTCAGAAACACAGATGATGTTGTGATTTCAGACACTCTGAGATTCCTGATCACATCTGGCTCTGTGTGAGGAAGAGAAGAGAAAATCATAAATGCATGTTGATGAAAGGGGAATTAAATAAGTATGAATGATACAATTACGAATTGATAAAACAATTGTAATAAGGCCAGAACTCAGTGAATCGATGTTGCTGTGCAGTTTTCTGCTCAAAGTAAGTAAATCTGAGATTGTTTCAAAGCTGAAGTTTCAGCAGATTCATTCAGGTTAAACATCCAATCAGAGGTCTTACTGGTATACAGTGAAATCTGATTGGCTCTCCCCTCGGTCATGTGATCAGCTGCAACCGCAAACACTTTGAATGTGTACTGTGCTCCAGGATTCAGATCATTTATTTTAATGAAAGTGTTTTCAGTAGTCACATTCCCATCTACATATTCTACACGATAACGGGAGCTTTGGCCGTTTGGTTTAGTCCAGTTTAGTAAGACAGAGGATGTTGTAATATCATCAGTTGTGAGGTTCATTATGACGTCAGGCTCTGTGAGTGAAAAATTACAGAAATTTGGGGATTAAAATGTGAATCCTGAAAACTTATTGTAGTTAACATTTAAATATATGAAAGGCATCAGTTACTAATATGAGTATACAGCTAAGGAAATCTGGAAATATTTAAGTGGAAAACATACTAGTATATTTTGAGGTAACCACTGATTCTCCTTCTGTTGATTGATCTGCTGCAACAGCGGTGATGATAAATGTGTAATTGACTCCAGCAGTCAGACCAGTGATGTTATACCATGTGTTATTGGTTGTTACATGGTTGAACGTTTTCTCATCAGTCCAATTAAGTTTAAAGAAAGCTCTATTTCCAAATGGTTCATCCCATGTCAAAAACACAGATGATATTGTGATTTCTGACACAGTGAAATTCCTTATCACATCTGGCTCTGTGTGGAGGAGAGAAGAGCAAATCATAAATGTTAGTGAAAGGGGAAATAAATAAGTATGAATGATGCAATTATGAATTGATAAAACAACTCTAATAAGGCCAGAAGTCAGTGAGTCTGGGATCTTAAGATGTTGCTGTACAGTTTTCTGTTCAAGGCAATTTTATGAGAAAATTACGAGATAGTTATGGGCTGAAGGTTCAGCAGATTCATTCAGATTAAACATCCAATCAGAGGTCTTACTGGTATACAATGAAATCTGATTGGATCTCCCCTCAGTCACATGATCAGCTGCAACTGCAAACACTTTGAATGTGTACTGTGCTCCAGGAATCAGATCATTTATTTTGATGAAGGTGTTTTCAGTAGTCACATTCTTATCTTCATATTCTACATGATAACAGGAGCTTTGACCGTTTGGTTTAGTCCAGCTTAGTAAGACAGAGAATGCTGTAACATTATCAGCTGTGAGTTTTATTATGACGTCAGGCTCTGTGAGTGAAAAACGACAGACATTTGAGGATTAAAATGTGAATCCTGAAATCTTGTGAAGGTTCAAAAGGAAACTTAAAAGTAACCGAAGAAGCAGAAAACATACTAGTATAAATTGAGGTAACCACTGATTCTCCTTCTATTGACTGATCTGCTGCAACAGCTGTGATGATAAATGTGTAATTGACTCCAGCAGTCAGACCAGTGATGTTATACCATGTGTTATTGGTTGTTGCATGGTTGTATGTTTCATCATCAGTCCAGTTAAGTTTAAAGTAATCTCTATTTTCAACTGGTTTATCCCATGTCAGAAACACAGATGATGATGTGATTTCAGACACTCTAAGATTCCTGATCACATCTGGCTCTGTGTGGGGAAGAGAAGAGCAAGTCATAAATGCTGATGAAAGGGGAAATAAATAAGTATGATAAAACAATTGCAATAAGGCCAGAACTCAGTGAATCTGCAATCTTAAGATGTTGCTGTGCAGTTTTCTGCTCAAAGCAAGTCTGAGATGGTTTCAAAGCTGAAGCTTCAGAAGATTCATTCAGATTAAACATCCAATCAGAGGTCTTACTGGTATACAGTGAAATCTGATTGGATCTCCCCTCAGTCACATTATCAGCTGCTACCGCAAACACTTTGAATGTGTACTGTGCTCCAGGATTCAGATCATTTATTTTGATGGAGGTATTTTCAGTAGTCACATTCTTATCTTCATATTCTACATGATAATGGGAGCTTTGGCCGTTTGGTTTAGTCCAGTTTAGTAAGACAGAGGATGTTGTAATATCAACAGCTGTGAGGTTTATTATGACGTCAGGCTCTGTGAGTGAAAAATTACAGATATTTGGGGATTAAAATGTAAATCCTGAAAACTTACTGTAGTGAAGATTTAAATATATGAAAGCCATCAGTCAATAATATGAGTATACAGCTAAGGAAATCGGGAAACATACTTGTATATTTTGAGGTAACCACTGATTCTCCTTCTGTTGACTGATCTGCTGCAACAGCTGTGATGATAAATGTGTAATTGACTCCAGCAGTCAGATCAGTGATGTTATACCATGTGTTATTGGTTGTTACATGGTTGGATGTTTTATCGTCAGACCAGTTAAGTTTAAAGAAATTTCTATTTCCGGCTGGTTCATTCCATGTCAGAAACACAGATGATGTTGTGATTTCAGTCACGGTGAGATTCCTGATCACATCTGGTTCTGTGTGAGGAGAGAAGAGCAAATAATTAGTGGTAATGAAATAAACTAAAACCAAGCCCGGATTAACACAGTGTAGTGCCCTAGTAGGTAAATTTACAGTCATTTTACAGGTAAATTTAGGTAATTTTAGAGTCATTTCACCTCTCAGAGGTGGCATGGATGTTTTAAATTCCATAACAATGTAGTGAGATTCATGTTTTAAATATAAAATTTGGAATATAGAACTATTGTTTGATTGGAATGATTTAAATAACTTAAATGACACTTTAAAAATAAAAATAAATCTGCCATCTGTCACAAAGCAAGGCCAGAGACAACAGGTAAGTGACAAGTAAGATGGTTTATTGACGGGTAATCAGGAAACTGGAACGGGAGAGGCAAAGGCAGCAGGTGGCGGCAAGTCACTGATTTTACCACTGAATCATTCATTCAATTGATTCATTTGAACAGCTGATTCATTCAGGAACGAAGCAAGTGACTGTCTTTATGAATGGGTAATTGAATCATCGACTCACTAGATTCATGTAAAAACGCACTGTGTTTTGAATGGAGATGCGGCTCAGCTGTGACTGTTTGAAACTATTTTCGTTGACGAAATATCAGGCAATATTGTTAAAGTCATACAATGTACGTCACTTATTAACTTTGTTTATTGAACTGCTGTGATTTAATATTACATTTGCAAACTCCCTTACTAATCTTTAAAAGCTGTCACTCACTTCAGTTCATCGTAATCTCAAAGCTCCATTATAATCAATGAAGTTCCCTACACTGCACAACAAATCTCTTTATTACACCTTGTCTATACTTTGTTTGATTTGTGAGCTTGCATAACTCAGCAATGAACAAAACTCCAGTATTTTGAGCAGTGTGCGAATTCTGATTAACATTGCATTCAAGGAGTCAACATATGTCTGCGATA
This sequence comes from Spinibarbus caldwelli, assembly GCA_039654775.1. Lineage (NCBI taxonomy): Eukaryota > Metazoa > Chordata > Actinopteri > Cypriniformes > Cyprinidae > Spinibarbus > Spinibarbus caldwelli. The sequence goes on along the minus strand of CM077265.1, from coordinate 19,196,264 downwards.
CATTACTCAACGCTGCAAAAACACGTAGAAATCTTTGAAGCTCCCCTGAGCGCAAACACAAATAATGTAGCCTATGCTGATCGGGTCAGTCGCACAGGTGCTCCTAAATATGTTTTGATAGTCGCAAACAGTACTTTTCAGTCGCAAATGCGACTAAAATGGTCGCACTGTATAGCCCTGGCTACGTGTCGTGATATTTTCTCTCTTTTTTTTTTTAATATACGTTTCACACAACTGCTAAACTGATGCTGCCTGCCCATCGTGAATTTAATATTATAAATCAGCGTGCTCGACTCTGACTGGGGGGAGGGGGCAGATACACTGTGACCTGACCCAATCGCAATTCTTTATATGCATATATTTTATATTTTCTAAGTATATATTGAATCATTAACTGTTCATTTGTATGTATCTGCATCTCTTCCTGCAAAATGATATATATACAAAACATGAAAAACATTTTAAAGGCCTAGTCATTATCTTAATCACTTAGTATAAAGTGTATAAAGACCTTACATAATGAACCGTTATGTTTATATTAACTTAGAATGAGCAATATCTATCTACATACACCGCGGGTCCCCCTACATGGAAGTCACCACCATGTTTCTACAGTAGCCCTGCACAGACAAACTGCTCTACAAAGTGCGTTTCATCACAATGTTGTTCTTGCGAATAAACACTGACACGATGAACAAGTAACAATAATATTTGCAGTAACATAGGTTTATTGACTAATTAAGTAACTATAATACCTTAATTTACCTTTGTATAGAAACCTCTGCTGTCTCAGACGATGCCATCTTAGTTTGAGCGGTGGACTGAGCCATTGGTTGCAATGCGCAACCTCACCGCTAGAGGCCGCTAAAATTTACACGCTGCACCTTTAATAGTAATTGTTTGTGGGTCACAGATCAAGCAGTTGGAGTAAATAAGCAATGGGCAAATGTTTTAAAGGTCTACATCAGGGGTCGTTAAGTAAGTTTGGCATCGGGCCAAAAAAAAAATTCGCCACTAGATGGCGGGCCAGAATATAGTCAAAGATCATTTAAGAAATGAATTGATGAAAAATGCAACTAGAATTGCCTGTGACAGACTGTTACAGCCTCTTTTGTCTGTCCTGTAGTAGGACAGTCATTAACAAAAAGCCACATTCATGTGGTGGTGTCCGGCAGAGTATGTGAGCGGAGTGGAGCATCAACAATTTCCCCTCCGCGCTCCGAGCATTTAATAATCATTCTGCTCCAGCTCCACTCCAGGTTCACCATTTCCCACTCCCGCTCCACTCCTCATTCACTGATATCAGAAACACCGCTGCGCGTCTAAAGTATTTCAGTATGTTTGAAATATCACAGTTCTGTTCATAACGTATATTAAAAAAATAAAATAAATAAAATAACAGGAGACTTTCAAAGTGGCTTATTGGAACACTAGTGTGCAAACTTTTTTAAAACTTATAATTGCTGTTTTTTGCAGTGCAAATTTTGTTTGTGATGAAAATAACAGTACGTTTTCGTCAGTTATTTTACCTACGGATCGATGCATTTCTTACAGATTTCTGCTCATTCGAAATCGGATACAGATGAAGTAGCACTGTAAAATTACATTTGTTTGAATGCATTATTGAGAGAGCGATTGTGTGTGAATAAGTGTTGTAGTACTTGTTTTAAATCATGCTTTCTGCTGAAAATATTCAGTAGGCCTATCTAGAAGGAACAAACAAATTCCTTGAGAACTGTAACTTCCTGCTTGTGTCCATTGCCATCATCATAGCCTTCATATTTTTTCTCATTTGAGTGATCCTTCTCTATCAAGCTAGCTAAATATGTTTAACATGAATTCTTGCTAAATATGCAGTTATATTACGGACCATTGGCATGAATTGTACTCGTGATGGAGCGGTGGTGGAGGGATTGTGAAAACCACGACACTCTGACTATTAAAAAAAAAAAAAAATTAGTCGCTCCTCAATCCAGTCAAAATCACACCGTTCCATTCCACGCTCTGCTCATATACTCTGATTGTGAGTAACTGTTGCTGTCATGACAGATATATTTCAGAACCAGCCGCTATCAAAATAATCTGGCTGCAGGTGAGATATTATTACTGGCGGGCCAGTTTTGGTCCGTGGGCCGCCTGTTGCCGACCGCTAGTCTACATACTGGTCGATGCTGAGATTCAGGCAGGTTCACTTTCTGATGATGTATCTGCTACACTGGCAGTGATGCAAAATGTGTAATTAACTCCAGCAGTCAGACCAGTGATGTTATACCAAGTGTCTATAACTGTTACATTTTTAAGTGTTTCATCAGCAGTCCATTGAACTTTAAATGAAGACGCCATTTCAAGTGTTTTATCCCATTTCAGAAGCACAAATGATGTTGAGTTACTGTGAGATTCACATTTAGTCCTGTTTTACAACAGAGGAGCAGCTGATTAGTGATTCTTGCACCTGAAACAGCTGCAGAAATCATACAATTTCCAGTTCATATAATGTTTGTAGGTAGTCCAGAGATCTGGGTTCTGGATGCAGCTGTGCAGTTTTCTGCTCAAAGTAAACCTGAGATGGCATCCAACCTGAATCCCAATTAAATCAGTACAACATCCCACATTAGTAATAAACTGAATTATAATTTTCCTATTAACATGTTTATACAATTGCTCATGAATAAACAATGGTAAACAGGTAGACAATGATGTTTAATAGTCGGGATTTGACATGAAAAAAAGCACAATTATTCTTACAATATACCACATTAACAAAAAAGATAAAATACAGATACCATTTTCCTATTCACACATTTACTCAGTTGTCCATGAATAAAAATACTCACTTGAAGGAGCTGATGTTTTCGTCACGGTGCACACAAGGGAATCGAGGAGACGAGAGGTAAACTTCAAAATAACTCTTTAATCCCAAACAACAGCGCAAAACAAGGCAGGACAGAGACACACAGGGAATGTAACGAGTAGACCAGACGAAATAGAACTGAACAGACAGGAACTTAAGTACACAGGATAAAACTAGATAATTAATCAAACACAGCTGGGGACTAATAAACTAATGATGAAACAATAAAGACAGGACCAGGAACATAACCAAATATGGGCATTCATGAGAGAAAACTAAGTCTAGGGGAGCACGAGACAGAAAACTACAACACAAGACAGGACACAAGTCTGACAGTTTTAGACTCAGTTGAAGGAGAGCTTGTAGTGGCAGGGGCTGCTGGGATATTTAGATGTATGAAGACAAGAAAAAAAGTTTTTTGGGGGTTTTTTTTTGCATACAATCAAATTTTATACTGCAAGAATTGTTGTTTAAATGCATGAAATTGCTGTATGAATACAATTGTAGTCTTATTACTATTTTTTACTTCCCAACTTAAATTTAACAGGAAGCTGCTTATGTTTAAAGTGGAAGTGAAGCAGTCAGTCAAGCTTACATTGTTTAGTAAACTGATTTCCACTTTAATTAAAAAAATATATAACAAACACGACAATGTAACCATTTTTAAAGAAAAAAAAAAGAATGTTTTGTTATAGCTTTTGGATCAAGGGCACCGCCATCTTGCAATACTACAGCGTGTGACTTCACGGGGTTGGTTTGCTCCATTGGCCAGTGAAGTAATATAAGCATTTCTTTACTTTCTGAAAACGTAAATATTATTTTAGTTTGGTTTTCAGCATAATTGTATGAATATCCAACATCAAACTGTCTAAATCACAAAGTTTTGATCGTGGTATCACAAACATTGTTTTCATAACGTGAGATGCTTCATAAAATATTGTTCATGTCGCATCTTAATGTTATGCCAGACCTTTCAGACATATTTGCATTACACTGGCTCATTCACCATTAGTGGTATGTAACATATTTTATGTTCACCTGTGAATACAATTAGCTTACCTGCTGTTAACAGGATGCTAAATCTAATCACTTATCTGAACAATCGGGCTAGTGCTGCTTCCTCCAGAAAGTTTATCATTCTCACATATTTTAAGTCTTGTCAGTTTAAACATTAATGTGTTTTAAGTAGTGCTGTCAATCGATTTTTTTTTTTAATTAATCACTTTTTTTTTCTGAAATTAATCACTGTTAATCTCACCTAACATTAAAGTTTTTAAATATACTTTTATACTGCAATAATTTCACATTCTATCTTTAAATGGATGTAGAAACAACATAAACAGTATATATTTAATATTTGTTTAATGGCATCTTTTTTATGACTGAAGGCGAGTATCACTGATACCAATACTACTGATGCCTCTAGGAAATTGTTCTTTTTTTTCCCTAATATTTAACCATTGACTATAGCCATTCTACATTACAGTATAATTGAGAGCTATCAATTTTAACTTTTATTGGACTTATTAGAACAACAATTTCTAATTTAAATGAACTTAAAACAATCTTCACATAAATCCATTATAATAAATGTCATATTTACCTGTGCCCTTCAGCAAGTAGGAAATATACAGAAATTGTAAAAAAGTTATCAAACACTACATTCTAAATTAAATGCAGATGAATCCTTAAAGCTACAAAAGTTACTGATTTCTTCTTTTTTATTTTGTTCTTGGCTTAACAGACATCACAGCAGCTGGGTTATTAGGTTATTTGGCTGCAACTGCTGAACGTGACGCGGATCTGACACGCATGCTCGTAGTTTCATTCATGCTTTAATAAGAAATGATACAGGCTACAGCGCACATCACCGTATTTGTGCGTGCAATTTAAGAGCACATTACGAGCACATATATACGAGCACGTATAATGGCTGACTGGACAGGAAAATTCATTTTTTACTGACATATTGCCTGACAACATCTCATCTGACCACAGTTCACTGTTGTTCTACTGAAGCTCCTCGTCACCTGTACCATTTCCTCGCTCGTTTGACTCGCGCCTGGAGCTGAGGTAAAGTGGAGTGTTCGTCTGAAAACTCTCCCATTTGATGTGGCTGTAAAGATGTAATTGCATAATTTATAAATAAATTATGATTCATAATTCATAAATAAACACAATTTATTAAACTGGAAAAATTAATCACCTGCGTTAACGCTCTAATTTTGACAGCACTAGTTTTAAGCCATTCAAGCGCAAGACAGCGCAAAAGAGATTTTAATGCGGTACTCGCACGCTGTGATAGACCAGTTCTGTGTGCACATACACAAAAAGCCACAGCTCGGACAGCAATGGAGTACCAAATTGAGTTCTCTTTTGCATGTTCTTGAGCAAATGTACATAAAATTGTCAAAAATGTCTTGATGAGTATCCACATAAACACATATTGTTTTCAACCAACTCTTCACACCAAACCAGCAGGTTCACGACTTCTTCCAATCGTAATGATGTTTTATTAACAAAGCTCGGGAGGAGTACGGTCAGATAATTAACCCAGCCAATTCATCATCAGCAGTTACATCGTCTATCCTATCGGCTCGAGAGTCAATCAGATAATTAACCCGGTCAATGTATCATCAGCAATTACATTGTCTAGCCTTTCAGCTCGAGAGAGAACCTCTATAAACAGCTAAACCGCCTTACCTTCATTCTCTCTACAGTCTTTCAGCATCCCTCCTCCACCCCGACTCCTCACCATCAGCACGTTCCTACCCCAGCACAGGAAGGAGCACTCGGGGGGAGCGCTCTGGGTCTGGGCTAAATACCGAGCTCGGAACCCTCTCCCCGGATAGTGGGGGAGTGCTCCAGGTTCTGGAAAAATTACCAAGCTCGGAGCCCTCTCCCCGGACAGCACGCCAAATACGCATAACCTTTACTCTGTTTATTATACGTAAGTGTGAACTCATGAAACGGTATTACTGCCTGGGCCCCTCGCTGTATCAGCTTAAATGCATAAGCAATTGGACTTATTATGAGCTCAGCAGTCCTTTCAAGTTCATCTTCCTCCATTTCAAAACAAGTGTGTGTTCAAAAAGTAAAGAAATGCTTATATTGCTTCACTGGCCATCGGAGCAAACCAAACCTGGGATGTCACACACTGTAGTATTGCAAGATGGCCAATGCTCCAATTGCCCTTGCTCCAAAAGCTATTACAAAACATCTCGGATTACTTGTGTAACCCATGTTCTCTGAATAGGGAACGAGACGCTGAGTAGTTATGACACAATGGGAATGCCCTCTTGGTGTGCCGATTGCCTGAAGCCCGTATAGAATCAGCCCGTATAGTAGGAAATATATAGCATTGGCTGATACTTGCGCCATCAGCCAATGCTGTATATTTCCTACTTCCTACTTATTTCCTATTTGCTTATGCATTTAAGCTGATACAGCGTCTTGACGCTCTTACATCGCCACCCGAAGAAAGACCACGCACCTCGTATGCCAGCGAAATAGCATCCCTAACCCAGTGAGAAATTCTGTGCTTTGATGCGGCAAGCCCACAGTGGCCAGCACCAAAGCATACTAACAGCTGGGGAGATTTTCTCCAATGGCTAGAGCGGTCCACGTAGAGCTTCAAACCTTGGACAGGGCAGAGCATGTGAAGTCTCTCGTCCTCACCTGAAGCAAAAGGAGGAGGATGAAAAGAGTGAAGGGTGACCACCTGAGAGTGAAATTATGTAGACAAAACCTTGGGGACATAGCCTGGGCTGAGTCGTAAGGTTACTTTGACCAGACCCGGGGCGAAGTCCACACACACCTCGCTGACAGAGAGAGCTTGCAAATCCCCAACTCGCTTCAAAGAAGTTAGCACAAACAAAAGAGTAACCTCGAGAGTCAAAATCTGCTCTGGAGCTGACTCCAAGGGCTCAAAAGGAGCTTCCATTAAGCCCTCTAGGACAACTGATAAGTCCCAAGAAGGAACTCCAAGGGGGCGTGCTGGCCTCAGACGCTGAACCCCACCGGTGGCCTTTGATGGGCCATGCCCATAGCTCTCGTGTCGAGGGTGCCAGATCTTGCCTTGAAGCTGAGATAGCAGATATATTCTGATCGGAATTTCCCACGGAGGGCAATTTAAAAGAGAAACCAGCTCCAAGAACCATGTCTGAGACGGCCAGAACAGGGCTACGAATAGGAGATGAACCCTGCTCTCCTTCACCCTGCACAGTACTGCCGGAATCAACTTGACAGGCGGAAACACATACAGTTTCAGGTCCAGCCACGGGTGAGCAAACGCATCTATGCCCAGAGATGCTGGGGGCTCAGGGAGAACCAAAGCAGTGCACCTCCGCACTGCCAAACAAGTCCCAAATCTGGGCTACTGTTTGACGGTTCAGCATCCATTCCCCCGAACTGAGCTTCTGTCTCAACAGAATGTTTCGGGTTACTTGACTGTAACCCTGTTCCCTGAAAAAGTGGGAACGAGATGCTGCGTTTCAATAATGCTGATGGGAACATTCTTTGTTCGACCGGTTGTGAAGCACGTGTGTGAAACACGCCAAGAATTGGCTTAAATAACCTCGGTGGGTGATGTCATTGATCATGCACACCTGCAGGTTATAAATAGATGTGAGACGTACACATCTTCAGGTTAAACCTTTGTCTGAAGAGACGTCCAGGCACGCCTACAGTGCGGCATTGAGGCACAGCATCTCGTTCCCGCTTTTTCAGGGAACAGGGTTACAGTCAAGTAACCCGAGACGTTCCCTATCAAAAGCTACTCTCGATGCTGCGTTTCAATAACGCTGATGGGAATGAGAATACTCATGCCGCCGCACTGGAAGTGTCCGGACCCCCCAAGGTTGTGTAGTGTGTGCGTACAAACATTGTAGAGGTCTCAGACATGAATCTAGGATGTTGGCTCAAGGAGTACAGAGTAGCATGGACATCCAAACTATCAAGTCTGACAAATGTGTGCGGAGAGGACCACCCTGCCGCACCACACACTTGATGCAAGGGGACACCTCTTGCCAGAGCCTTAGCATAGGATGCAACCCACCTGGTTGAATGGGCCCTAACTCCTAGAGGTGAAGCTTCAACGCGCACCTCGTAGGCTAGGGCAATAGCATCCCTCACCCGATGTGACATTGTTTGCTTTCTAGTGGCAGCCATAGCACATGAAAAGCTGCTCTGATTTAAACCACTGGCTAATGCGGTAGATGTAAATCTGAAGAGCATGTACTGGACACAGTAAATGAAGTCCTTCTTGCTCCGGTGTCATGAACGGCGGAGGTCAGAAAGCTTGAATAACCAGAAAATAATAGGGTGAGGATGCAAAATAGCTTGACCAGCCCAGGGGCAAAGTCTAAGCAGGATGACGAGACTGACAGAGCCTGCAAATCCCCAATTCTCCTCAGAGAAATAATAGCCATGAGAAAAACCATCTTTAGAGTCAGAAACCTGACAGGCGCTGACTCTAGTGGTTCAAAATGGGGTCCCAATCAGACCCTTTGGGCACTAAGGCCAAGTCCGATGGGCGGCCTCAACCGCTGAGCTCCATGAATGAAGCGGGCAATTAGAGGATGCTTTCCCACAGAAACACCATCAATCAGAACACAGCAAGCCGAAATGGCAGCCACATAGACTGTAAAAGTACCAGGACGTGTGCCTGAGGACAATTTATCTTGCAGAAACTCCAGCACTGAAACAACCTGGCAGTGAACTGGGTCTGCATGGTGTATCATACACCAACTTTCGAAAAAGCACCATCTGAGGGCATAACTTCTAGTGGAAGGAGTCCTAACAATCAGAATAGTCTGTAGTACATCTGCTGGAAACCCAGCATCTCTTGCGGTCCCCCTCAGGGGCCAAAGATGAAAGATTCCAGAACTCAGGCCAGGGATGAAAAACTGTCCCCTGTGCCTGAGATACTGTAGAAGAACTCTCCTGACCGGAATCACCCACAGTGAGCCGTCAAGGAGGGATATTAGATCTGAGATCCACACTCTGGTCGTTCAACGGGGCGCTGTCAGTCAGAGGTGAGAACCTCATTGACAAACCTTGGCCAGGACTCCTGGGAGCAGAGCGATCGGGAAGAATGTGAGAGAGAGGGGTGGTTCGCACGCCCCTCATCTCTCAGCCAGCTCGACATTGCGAGCCTCACAATCGCAACGAGGACGCAGAGGATCGTCCCTTCCTGAAAGAAAGCGAGCCTTGAGTGGAGCACTCCGATCGAAGTGATTACAGTGCTTGCACTCATCGTCCTCGAGGGCAGCAACAGCATGCTCCAATATTCGGACAGTGAATCTGCTCCCACATTCATATGCCCCAAAATGTAAATCGCCTTGATGGACTAGAACTTGTCCCACACACAAAGCAGAACCTGCTGTGTTAGCCTGTTCCGGCAGCACGGATGCAGTCTACCCTGGCGACCTATGTAAGTGACTGACACAGTCTTGGTAGTCATGGTAGCCCCTGCTGGAGGATGTATTTCAGGGCCCAAAATACAGCCATCATTCCGAGGCAATTGATGTGCCAATCGAGAAGATGACCTCTCCAGATCCCTTGGGCTGGACGGTCACCCAAGACCGCACCCCAGCCCGTGAGGGAAGCGTCTGTCGTTAGCATCTTGCGACAACAGCACGTGCCTAGAGTGGGACCCAAAGTCAAAAACCAGGGTCTGAACTACATAGAAAGGGTACAAGGCCCTAGCGTGTAACCCTTATATGCCTCTGGGGATTGGCCCTTAGATTAAATCCCCTGGCTCTGAGCCACAACTGTAATGGTCTCATGTGCAAGACGTCCAAAGGTTTCACGTGGATGCAGTCGCCATTAGACCTAGAACTTTCTGAAAGTAACTTTCTGGCCTAGCTTGAAATCCTTCAGGGTGTTCAGAATGGATTCGATATGTGTAGGAGACAGCTGTGCCCACATTATGATAGAATCCTGTTAACCCCTAAATACATTGTCCCCTGGGCAAGAGAGAAAACGCTTTCCTTGGCGTTGAGTCTCAATCCCAGGTAGTTAAGATGAGTGAGGACGACATTCCGATGTCAAAACGCATGCTCTTAAGACTGGGCCAAATCAGCCAGTCGCCGATGCTAAAGCTGCATCGATGCATTTTGCATATGTGCGGGGTGATAAGGCTAGGCCAAATGGAAGAACCCAATACTGGTAAGCTTTACCCCCAAAAGCAAACCTCAGGAACTTCCTGCATTGTGGCAAAATTTCTAAATGAAAGTATGCGTCCTTGAGATCATTGTTGATAACCAATCCCCTGATTGGATTTGAGAAAACAATCATAGACTGTCAGCACTTTGAACTTGTACGTTCTTAGAAAATTGTGGTTCACCCCGCAAAGATCTAGACTGGACGCAACCCCCCATCATTTCTGGGAACCAGAAAATATTGGCTATAGCAGCTCAACTCTCTGTCTTGGAGGGGAGATGTTCTATGACCTCCTTGTCCAGCAGAGCTTGCATTTCCTGTGTCAACGAATACGCTTGTTCTGGTTTCACGGTAGTGGAGACCACGCCGTTGAAACACGAAGGATGATATGCAAACTGTATCCTGTAGCCCTCTTATGGAGTCCTTACTACCCAAGGAGAGATTATTTGGCAGTAGCTTCCACGCTGCCAAATTCTCTGAAAGGGGTGACACTTTGTTTTGCTGGGGGGAATGTTAAATATTTGGTGTCCTGAAACACGGCAGGAAACAACCAAACGTAACATATCACTGGAGATTGCTGACCCCTGAAACACCAGTGGTGGCGGAAGTTGTACAGCGATCCCCTAAGGGTGCCAGGAAGGAGCCCTTACTCTCCTCATTGGAGTTTTCTGTGGCCCTCCCCGAGGGGACACACCCATTGTCCTGGGCACAGCTTCAGGACTTCCTTCTGGTCGTAAAGACCGTTTTTAGGTCCGGCTCCCTCTTGGCTGATGAGTGCTACGAGCTTTTCCCCAGTCTTTATGAGGGGGCGCATGGCTCGCGCACTCTCTTTTGGGCTTCTCGCCTCAGAGGAGCTGGGCCGTGTTGGGACTGGGTGGCCGACAGCCCCGACACTAGAGCACGGTGGGGGAGAAACTTACTGAAATCTTTCTCGAGCTTCCTTGCCTCCCTGTGCTCAGGTCTTTATGAACATCAGTCTGATATGCCTGCAGAACCGCTGTGGTGTGCAGGGCAGCACCAGCATGACCTGCTGCATGAAACGCCCTCCCTACAAGTGTAGATGTTGTTCTACATGGCTTGGTAGGGAGCGTTGACATTTCGAGTGATGATGCACCCCCAGGGGAGAGATAGCATGCTAGCGTCTCTTCCACCTGGGGTGTCATCATGTAGCCCTGTGCCTTTGAATCCACAATAATTGAAAAATTCAAGGTTGAGGCACAAAACACAGGACAAATACGGCTTACTCCATGAATAACTTCTCTCATCATGGAGATCACCAAAGAAGGGGAGAGACCATGGCTGAGGTCCCTCCCCCAGACCACCTGACAGAAAACTGTCATCTAGTTTGGAACGTCTAGGGGTCTACTGCTCTTGTGGCCAATCCAGCTTTAATTTGTTCACACTGCACGAGTCATCACCTCGAGTAACTCCTCATTCATTACAATCGCGGGAGGAGCCCTCGTGAGGCGGCGCTCTCAATTTCCATAACTACAGAATCAAAGCTGCAGCACTCGCTGCCCGATCCGATCCGAAGAAATGCTGGGGCACGCTTTGGAAGCGGGCGCGAAAAACCCCCCAATCTGGCGAGAGCACGAGAGAAAGGGAAGGACCCGCCTCTTGAGCCTCAGCCCGATTAAAGTGCGATCTTAACGAGGGCACAGCGGCTCGTTCTTTGTAAAAGAAGGTGAGCCGAAGACAAAGCATGCGGATAGGAAGTGAATCGCAGTGCTCACAGTCACCGCCCTCGAACGCAAGAGCAGCATGCTCTTACCCCAAACACTCAAAACAAAACTCATGCGAGTCATCTTCAGAAATGAGCCGTAATAAGGAGGCACGCATCTCTTGCGGATTGACTCGACAAGCTTTAACTTTCACTTTCACTTTACAATGATACAGCTTTCAGCGTGACACACACACAATGCGGTCTCAGAAGACAAAGAAACCTGAAGATGTGAACGTCTCACGTCTATTTATAACCTGCAGGTGTACGTGATCAATGACGTCACCCACCGAGGTTATTTAAGCCAATTCTTGGTGTGTTTGACACACGTGCTTCACAACCGGTCGAACAAAGAATGTTCTCATCAGCGTTATTGAAACGCAGCATCGAGAGTAGCTTTTGATAGGGAAAGGCTGATCCTGTCGAGCAGATTACTTACCTTGTACTGGTAAGTCTTTCCCCCAAAGGCAAAACTGAGGAACTTCCTGTGTCGCCAAACAACCTGAATATGAAAATAGGCATCCTTCAGGTCGACGGTGATAGTAGCCTTCAGCGTCAACAGGTCTCGGCATAACAACTCTCAGAATGAGAGGAGACCTGGCTACACTCAACACTAGAGGCAGTTAGCGAGGCTCAAGAAAGAGCCTACACATTAATACTGCCTAAGCGGAGCTATGGAGAGCGGAGGCTTCAGCATTAAACGAGAGGAAGCCTACAACGCTCAATCCTGGTAGGGGAACTCTTAAGAGTGGAGGTCTCAGCATAACAACTCTCTAAAGCAAGAGGAGACCTAGTTACACTCAACGCCATAGGCAGTTAGTGAGGCTCAAAAGAAAGAGCCTGCAAACTCATATTACTGCCAAAGACTTAGCTCTGCAGAGCGGAGGCTTCAGCAGAATGACTCTCTTAAATGAGAGGAAGCCTACAACGCTCAATCCTGGTAGAGGAACTCTTAAGAGTGGAAGACTTTATTAAAGAATTTTCTGATTTTCTATCTGAGTTAGTACTGGCTGCAGATAAAGTCTTAATTGTTGTTGATTTTAATATCCATGTCGATAATGAAAAAGATGTATTAGGATCAGCATTCATAGACATTCTGAACTCTATTGGGGTTAGACAACATGTTTCAGGACCTACTCATTGTCGAAATCATACTCTAGATTTAATACTGTCACATGGAATTGATATTAGTGGTGTTGAAATTCTGCAGCAAAGCGATGATATCTCAGATCATTATCTAGACTTGTGTAAACTCCATATAGCTAAAACTGTAAATTCTACTCCTTGTTACAAGTATGGTAGAATCATCACTACCACATTCTACCACAAAAGACTGCTTTGTAAGTAATCTTCCTGATTTATCTCAATTCCTCAGCATATCCAACAGCGCAGAAAAACTTGATGATGTAACAGAAACTATGGACTCTCTCTTTTCTAGCACTTTAGATACAGTTGCTCCTTTACGCTTAAGGAAGATCAAACAAAACAGTTTGACTCCATGGTATAATGAGCACACTCGCACCCTAAAGAGAGCAGCCCAGAAAATGGAGCGCAGCTGGAGGAAAACAAAACTAGAGGTATTTCGTATAGCTTGGCGGGAAAGTACCCTATCCTACAGAAAAGCGTTAAAAACGGCTAGATCTGATTACTTTTCATCTCTTCTAGAAGAAAGCAAACATAACCCCCGGTATTTATTCAATACAGTCACTAAATTAACGAAAAATAAAGCATCAACATGTGTTGGCATTTCCCAAGAGCACAGCTGTAATGACTTTATGAACTACTTTACTTCCAAGATCGATACTATCAGAGATAAAATTGTAACCATGCAGCCGTCAGCTACAGTATCGCATCAGATAGTGCACTATAGATCCCCTGAGGAACAATTCCACTCATTCTCTATTATAGGAGAGGAAGAATTGTATAAACTTGTGAAATCATCTAAACCAACAACATGTATGTTAGACCCTATTCCATCTAAACTACTAAAAGAGCTGCTTCCAGAAGTCATAGATCCTCTTTTGGCTATTATTAATTCATCATTGTCATTAGGATATGTCCCCAAAACCTTCAAATTGGCTGTTATTAAGCCTCTCATTAAAAAAACACAACTTGACCCCAAAGATCTAGTTAATTACAGACCGATCTCAAATCTCCCTTTTCTGTCAAAGATACTAGAAAAGGTAGTATCCTCACAATTATATTCCTTCTTAGAGAAAAATGGTATCTGTGAGGAATTCCAGTCAGGATTTAGACCGTATCATAGTACTGAGACTGCTCTCATTAGAGTTACAAATGACCTGCTTCTATCATCTGATCATGGTTGTATCTCTTTATTAGTTCTACTGGATCTTAGCGCTGCGTTCAACACTATCGACCACAACATTCTTTTGAATAGACTAGAAAACTTTGTTGGCATTAGTGGAAGTGCCTTAGCATGGTTCAAATCGTACTTATCTGACCGCCATCAGTTCGTAGCAGTAAATGAAGAGGTATCATATCGATCACAAGTGCAGTATGGAGTACCTCAAGGCTCAGTACTAGGGCCGTTACTTTCCACGCTTTACATGTTACCCTTGGGAGATATTATCAGGAGACATGGTGTTAGCTTTCACTGTTATGCTGATGATACTCAGCTCTATATTTCTTCATGGCCCGGTGAAACACACCAAATTGAGAAACTAACGGAATGTATAGTCGATATAAAAAACTGGATGACGAGTAACTTCTTACTGCTAAATTCTGAAAAAAACAGAGGTGTTAATTATTGGACCTAAAAACCCCACATGTAATAACCTAGAACACTATCTAACACTTGACGGCTGCTCTGTCAATTCTTCTTCATCAGTTAGGAACCTAGGAGTGCTGTTTGATAGCAATCTTTCATTTGAAAGCCATGTTTCTAGTATCTGTAAAACTGCGTTTTTCCATCTCAAAAACATATCTAAATTGCTACCTATGCTCTCAACGTCAAATGCAGAAATGCTAATTCATGCGTTTATGACCTCATGGTTAGACTATTGTAATGCTTTACTGGGTGGTTGTTCTGCACGCTTGATCAATAAACTACAGTTGGTCCAAAATGCAGCAGCTAGAGTCCTTACTAGAACCAGGAAGTATGACCATATTAGCCCGGTTCTGTCAACACTGCACTGGCTCCCTATCAAACATCGGATAGATTTTAAAATCTTGTTAATTACTTATAAAGCCCTGAATGGCTTAGCTCCTCAGTACTTGAGCGAGCTCTTATCACATTATAGTCCTCCACGTCCGCTGTGTTCTCAAAACTCTGGCCATTTGATAATACCTAGAATATCAAAATCGACCGGGGGCGGCAGATCCTTTTCCTATTTAGCGCCCAAACTCTGGAACAATCTACCTAACACTGTTCGGGAGGCAGACACACTCTTTCAGTTTAAATCTAGATTAAAGACACATTTCTTTAACCTGGCTTACACATAACACACTAATACACTTCTATTATTCAAATCCGTTAAAGGATTGTTAGGCTGCATTAAGTAGATCAACCGGAACCGGGAAACTCCTCATAACACACGATGTACTCGTTACATCGTAAGAAGAATGGCATCTACGCTAATATTTGTCTGTTTCTTTCTTATTCTGTTTCTCAGTCCGTGTCCGGATCAGATGGTGGATCGGCGCCGGGAGATGATGTCTGCGACCCTGATCGTCAGCGGAGGCCGGACACCTGGATGAGCCCCGGGGACATATCCCCAGTGAAGACCTCGACTTAAATACAATAAAACTTAAAATTAAACAAAATAACTATAATATAATAAAATACCTAACTACATAATACTATTATTGCTAGAAATTGCAACAATATAAAAATAGAAATGTAGTAGATTTATACATTTAAAATTTAATTAAAACAATAAGTAAAAAAATAAAATAAACTTTAATATCCTGGCCAGAGGAGAACTGGCCCCCCGACTGAGCCTGGTTTCTCCCAAGGTTTTTTTCTCCATTCTGTCACAGAGGGAGTTTTGGTTCCTTGCCGCTGTCGCCTCTGGCTTGCTCAGTTGGGGACACTTAACTTCTAACTATTATCGTCAATTTGATTTCATAGATACTATTTAAACTAAACTGAGCTAGACAATGACATCTCTGAATTCAATAATGAAATGCCTTTAACTGAAAATTGAGTGTTTAAACTTATTATTATACATTACTGACACTCTATCCTCCAATTTGATACGGTTAAGTGCTTTGACACAATCTGTATTGTTAAAAGCACTATATAAATAAAGGTGACTTGACTTGACTTGAAGTCTCAGCATAATGACTCTCTAAAGCGAGAGGAAACCTAGCTACACTCTACGCCAGAGACAGTTAGTGAGGCTCAAAGGAAAGAGCCTACAAACTCATATTACTGCCAAAGACGGAGCTCTGAAGAGTGGAGGCTTCAGCAGTATGACTCTCTCAAATGAGAGGAAGCCTAACAACACTCGACCCTAGTTGAGGAGCTCTAAGAGTGGAGGTCTCAGCATTACAAATTTCTAGTATGAGAGGAGACCTGGCTACACTCAACGCCAGAGGCAGTTAGTGAGGCTCAAAAGAAAGAGCCTACAAACTCATATTACTGCCAAAGACGGAGTTCTGAAGAGTGGAGGTCTCAGCAGAATGACTCTCTTAAACGAGAGGAAGCCTACAACGCTCAATCCTGGTAGGGGAACTCTTAAGAGTGGAGGTCTCAGCATAACGACTCTCTAAAACGAGAGGAGACCTGACTACACTCAGCGCTAGAGGCAGTTAGTGAGGCTCAAAAGAAAGAGCCTACATACTAATAGTACTGCCTAAGCGGAGCTCTGGAGAGCGGAGGTTTCAGCAGTATGACTCTCTTAAACGAGAAGAAGCCTAACAACACTCAACCCTAGTTGAGGAGCTCTAAGAGTGGAGGTCTCAGCATTACAAATCTCTAGAATGAGAGGAGACCTGGCTACACTCAACGCCAGAGGCAATTAGTGAGGCTGAAAAGAAAGAGTCTACAAACTCATATTACTGCCAAAGACGGAGCTCTGAAGAGTGGAGGCTTCAGCAGGATGACTCTCTTAAACGAGAGGAAGCTTAACGACACTCAGCCCTAGAGAAGCTCCTAAGAGTGGAGGTCTCAGCATGATGACTCTCTAAAACGAGAGGAGACCTGTCTACACTCAGCGCTAGAGGCAGTTAGTGAGGCTCAAAAGAAAGAGCTTACATACTAATAGTACTGCCTAAGCGGAGCTCTGGAGAGCGGAGGTTTCAGCAGTATGACTCTCTTAAACGAGAATAAGCCTAACAACACTCAACCCTAGTTGAGGAGCTCTAAGAGTGGAGATCTCAGCATAACAACTCTCAAAATGAGAGGAGACCTGGCTACACTCAACACCAGAGGCAGTTAGTGAGGCTCAAGAAAGAACCTACGTACTCATATTACAGCCAAAGACGGAGCTCTGAAGAGCGGATGCTTCAGCAGAATGACTCTCCTAAATGAGAGGAAGCCCACAACACTCAATTCTCAACGCTAGAAACAGTTAGTGAGGCTTAAAGGAAAGAACCTACACATTAATACTGCCTAAGCGGAGCTCTGCAGGGCGGAGGCCTCAGCAGAATGACTCTCTTAAACGAGAGGAAGCCTAACAACGCTCAATCCTGGTAGGGGAACTCTTAAGGGTGGAGGTCTTAGTATATCGACTCTCTAAAGCGAGAGGACACCTGACTACACTCAACGCCAGAGGCAGTAGCAGGGCTCACAATAGAGCCTACATACTAATAGTACTGTCTAAGCGGAGCTCTGGAGAGCGAAGGCTTCAGCAGGATGATTCTCCTAAATGAGAGGAAGCCCACAACACTCAATCCTAGCTTAGAAGCTCTTAAGAGTGGAGGTCTAAGCATAACGACTCTCTAAACAAGAGGAGACCTGACTACACTCAACGCTAGAGACAGTTAGTGAGGCTCAAAAGAAAGAGCCTACAAACTCATTACTGCCAAAGATGGAGTTCTGAAGAGCGGAGGCTTCAGCAGAATGACTCTCTTAAATGAGAGGAGACCTGACTACACTCAACGCTAGAGGCAGTTAGTGAGGTTCACGATAGAGCCTACATACTAATAGTACTGTCTAAGCAGAGCTCTAGGGAGAACAGTAGGAACTGTGATCTCAGCATAGCAACCCTCAAAGGGAGGGGACCAGGCTCAAGGACAGCTGATCAGGGAGGCTCACAGAGAGCCTCACAACCTGAAATAACTGCAAAACAAAATACTAGGGAGCAAAGTGCTCAGCATAACTCTCAGGCGAGAGGAGCAGAAACCATGCTCAACCTAAATGTCACATACCTGGGCTGAGAAGATGAGGAGGCTCAGAGGAGGCTCAAACAAGAGCTTAACAACTCAAAAAAACTTGCTATTACACCAATTCAGGAGCCTCCTTCACCAATAATGTAGATATCACACATTATACACAGTTCCTACCCTGTTAAACAAAAACAAAAAAGAATTCTGAAAGAGAAAGCACTCCTCGTCAGATTCCTTCTATGCCCCGCCTACAATCTCTGTGATCAGTCTGACTAACTGCCTCGGCAGCCATGAGACCCGAAACGCGGGTGAGAGGCGCTCAATTCTCAACCTTGCAAAGAGAATCAAGCATACAAGGCATTCTCAATGTGATCGCATATCGCAGCGTTCCTATATCTCCTTCGAGAGCCAAACACACTCTGTTCAAATACTAAATTCCCTCAAGAATCAGGCAAGAACAGAAACCACCGCGAATGCATCGCATTAAGCTTGTTCAACTCCCCCGCGAGGCGAACACGCTCGTTCCTTCATGCTTCAGACACCGGTCACGTTGAAGGCATTCCCCTAGCGCCCTCTAGAGGACGCAGCGTGGAGTTCCCATTCGAAAGGGAACATATTATTTCTAGAGTTGGGTATCGTTGGGTATCCGATTCTGATTCTGATTCTGCTTATCGATTCCGATTCTTATCGATTCCTAGTTTGATTCCAATAAGATAAAAAAATCGGATAAAAAAAAAAAATTAAGTGAAACATTTAGATGTCAGACATACTTGTTCTGTCTTTTTACAAAGTGTTCTGTTGCAGCTGAATAACATGAGCAAGCATCTTACAGAACACGTAGGCCTTTTACATTTAGGAACATTTGTCTATGGTTTTAACAAAAAATACCACAGCAAAAACAACTAGACTAATAAATTGTAAACATTAAATTATTAAAGGCAAGCAAACAGATAGGAACAAACAAATCAATTAGCAATAGCATAAATAAATACAGCTGAACAAATTTCAAGTACAGAAATTGAAATCAAGTTTAAAACACTATGGCCCGGTTTCACAGACAGGGCTTAGACTAAACCAGGATTAGGCCATAGTTCAATTAGGACATTTAAGTAATTTTTTTTTAAAAATGTGCCTTAGAAAAAAAACATTACTGGTGTGCATCTTGAGACAAAACAAAGGCACTGATGTATTTTAAGATCAATCAGTGTAAGCTTCTTTCAGTTGAAACAGCTCAGATTTACATTTTAGTCTGGGACTAGGCTTAAGCCTTGTCTGTGAAACCGGGGGAATAGTTTTCTTTTCATAAATATTATATACATTTATTAATATTACATTATAGTAATTGTCATTAGACAAACGATATTCAGTCAAGATCAGTGAATGATCAGTAGCACATGCTTATTAGGCTGCTGTCTCTTTAACACTGAACGCATGCGGATCTAAAAATACTTTTTACACGTGTTTTCTTTCACATCTATTTACATTCACTTAAGACAAAACGGCTGTGTTTATGATGATACACTGACGTATTTTTGTGCATATTGGTTGGTAAATGTGAAAGAGAAGCATGTTTAGGCTCAGAATTAATCTTCTGCAATGGAAATGCACGGAACAGTTCGAGAAAGGACACAGAACCCACATTGGGACCGCTGTCAAAGCCGCTGTTCTCTGTGCTTGCACTTCAGATGTGTGCGCTGCACGCAAAGATTGCTCAAGTTTTTTCCCTTCCTGTGCATAAATCACATTAAAATGTGAATGCAGAAACCATTAAGCGGAATCGAAATGCACGTGTCTTATTGAATACCCGGTTCTTGGAAATTTGGCACCGGTTCTAAAACGGAACCGGTTCTCGATACCCAAACCTAATTATTACATTAGCAATCACTAATATTGGCCACTCATAACTCCTAAATAAACAAATAAATAAATAAAAAATATGATTTTATAGTTATAAACATAAGTATAACGTGGAGAGTGTGACAACGGAGTTGGGGATCCGCATGCAAAGTTCATTCAAATCGTAGTCAGACAGGCAGAATCAAGCACCAGCAAACATCAACATCCAAGAATAATCCAAGAGAGTAATCCAATAAAAAGGCAAGGATCATTAACACAGGTAAACTAGGGAACTAGGAACTAGGAAAACACAGGAAGACACAGAAACTAGGGACAGGCGACCGGCTAACAATAATCAGCAAACCTGGAGTGTGAGTGAGCAACCTTTATACTAGACAAAAAGAACACATGACAAAACCAACCAATGAGAACAAGACACATGTAACCAAGGAACCAAGACAACCGTAACACACAGACAAGGGTAGCACATGACATGATGACATGAGGGGCAAGGGACACATGGAAAATGGAGTCCAAGAAACAATACCAAGAGTCCGGGGTTGAAGTGCCCTCTAATGGAGTTCATGGGCACTCCAGCTGGCGATTGTGACATAGCCCCCTCCTTAAGGAGTGGCATCCAGATGCTCCTAACAAAACACAGTCCAGGAGGGTGGTGGAGCAGAGACGGAATAGGGGGAGGGACGGAGGGCCAGGTCCATGTGCGGGAGGAGGGCCTGGAGACTGAGGAATGGCCAGCGGAGAGGGGTGCCAGGGTGGAGCATGAAGCCAGGGCGGAGCTGGCAGAGCACCAGGGCAGAGCAGAAGAGCACCAGGGTGGAGCGGAGAGCCAGAGCGGAGCTGAAGAGCACAAGGGCGGTGCAGAGAGCCAGGGCGGAGCTGAAGGGCACCAGGGTGGAGCCAGCGGAGAAGATAGCCAATGCGGAGCAGAGGAGCACCAGGGTGGAGCAGAAGAGCACCAGAGTGGAGCAGACCGAGCTGAAGGCCACCAGAGTGGAGCAGAGGAGCACCAGGGCAGAGCTGAAGAGCACTTCAGCAGAGCAGATGGGACCCGAGTTCCCTACAGTGGAGCGGATGACCATCAGGGTGGAGTTGATGACGCAGGAGACCAAGGCGGATCAGGTAGGACTGGAACAGAGAGCACAAAGAGGTTAACAGCGGCCTCTGTGGCCGTAACCAGGCAGGCAGAGAGTTCTGTGACAGGACAGTCAGAGAGTTCATAGATAGCCTCCATAACCTTGGCGGGACAGACAGAAAGTTCAGAAGTGGACGCCACTGCCCTGAGAGGTTCTGCAGCGGGAGCTGCTACCTTGGGAGGAGCTAGAGCAGGTTCAGACGGCTTGAGAGGTTCTGCAGCTGGAGCTGCCACCTCGGGAGCTGGAATGGGCTCTGGAGCAGACTCATGGACTGGAGCAGATTCTGGAGCGGATTCAAGGACTGAAGCAGGCTCTGGAGCAGATTCGCAGACTGGAGCAAGAACAGAGCAATGTGTGGCCCAAACACACAGAATGACGCCCACCATTACAGAGAGCACAGAGGATAGGGGAACAGTCTCAGAGATGACCAGTGCTGAAGCTCTTGAGACGTCTGCTGCACGCACCGACATCAACGGTGGGTTCGCCAGACTGGACACCAGCCTCAAATGCCCTTTGGAATGCCTTGGTGTCTTCAAACGCAACATCCACGATGCTCAAGAACACTGCAGTGGCATCCGTGATGGCTGAAGACTGTGGCTTGATATCCATAACGGCTGGATATCCATAACAAGTCATTTGTGTTTGGTGATGAGTTTTTGGCTCAAGATCTGCATTTAAAGTCACACCAGAGGTGTTCAGCTTGGATTAGGACACGGCTTTCTGCAGACCAGTCAAGTTCTTCCACACTGACTAAATCAATCATTTCTTTTTGAACCTTACCTTATACACAGAGGCATTGTCATGTTAGAATAGAAAAGGGTCCTGTCCAAACTGTTGCTTTAAAATTAGAAGCACACAATTCCCTAGAATATCATTATATGCTTAAACATTAAGATTTGTACTCATGGAAATTACTAAAGTAGTCAAACCTGTTCATTAGAAGGGGATGACCCAATACTTTTGGCAATATAGTGTATATTCGCGAACAGAGTAAATCACAGTAAAGTTTTGTCTAAACATTCTTAGACTCTATCATTCAGTGTTAGTGTAAACACTATTACTTTTATATCATATTGTTTTCTATTTTATAGAACATTAAAAAACATCCTGGCTTCATGAGACATTTACATGCAATGAAATGAAAGATGCTTCACTTGATTATACATGTAGTCAGGAATTTTAGTTTGGAAAAAGTCTAACTAGTAAAATGTGCACAGGTTATGTCACAGTAACACAATAACAACTAGCGCAAGTAGGCTAATAAAAAAAAAAAAAAGACTTACTCATGTAAATGATCTCCTCTGCTGGATCAAGCCACGCATCGCATCTTCTTTTTCTGAGGTAATCCAAAGCTTATTCCTCACAGCGTGTCTTCTTCCAGAAACAAAGAGACAACAAGTCTTGCTGCTTTGTTTATGGAAGTGATGTGGGCATTTACATGTCACGCGTCTCATGTGGACGATTATAATAGGGATGTGCCCGAATCCGAATATGGTATTCGGAAAGGTAATGGTGTGTACTATGGCAACCGTAAAGGGAATAAATACGATATATACGATATATAGCAGGGCTCTACAGTGCGACCATTTTAGTTGCATTTGCGACTGAAAACTACTGCGTGCAGCTATGAAAAAATGTTTAGGAGCACCTGTGCAACTGACCCGATCAGCATATTTGTGTTTGCGCTGAGGGAGCTTCAAAGGTTTCTAACGTACTTGCGTGTTTTTGCAGCATTGAGTAATGTATCACAGACGTATCCTCTCATTATAACAAACAAATGTAGACAGAGAGTAAATAAGAGATTCACTGTGCAGTGTAGAGAGCTGCGTTGATTATAATGGAGTTTTGTGAGATCGTGATGAACTAAGGAGAGTGACAGCTTGCAAATGTTATATTGATTTAATACAACAGTTCATTAAACAAGAAGTTAATATTAAGTGACTTATATTGTCTGACTACAACGCTGTTGCCTTATTTTGCTCTATTTCGTCAATGAAAATAGTTTCAGACAAAGTCACAGTTGAGCCGTGAGCCGCTGCGCATCTCCATTCAAACACAGCGTTTTTAAATTAATCTAGTGAGTCAATGATTCAATTACCCATTCATAAAGACAGTCAGATGCTTCATTCCTGAATGAATCAGCTGTTCGAACCAATCAATTAAATGAATGATTCAGTGATAAAATCAGTGACTTAATGCCACCTGCTGGCAGTTTTAATTTAATTTTTTAAAGTATCTTTTCTGTTATTTAAATCATTTAATATTTCTATATTCAAAATTGTATATTTAAAACATTAACCTCAACATGAATTTATAAATTGCACTCATGCAACCTCTGAGCCTCATTAAATGTCTGAAAATACACCTACAAGCCACTTTTGTGTTCTTCTGTGGCACCTCTGTAGTACAGATTTATTTCTTAAATACTGATTTAATTTTATTGGTAACATTCTTATTCTACTTCTTATTCTGTTGTTTTAATTAAAAATGTTAAAAAGCTTATAAATATATATATATTTTTGAATTTGACAAAAGATGACATATTTTTAATAAAGTTAGAAATAATTCCATTACAAAGGTAAAAACAAAATTCCCTGTAAATCACTTTAAGGAGTCAAATATCACCTCGTAATAGTAAGGTTAATTTTTTGATCAGAATTTTTGATTATTGATTAGAAGGTGCTCCTAATTTTTTGACCGTGCTCCTAAATTTTTTAAATTAGGAGCACAAGCGCTCCTAAAAGAAAAAGTAAGCATAGAGCCCTGTATAGGGAGCTGTTATTAATATGCGGGACATTGAAATCACTTATGAATGTGCGTTTGCTAATTACTTTCACTTTTGTGACACATTTCACAAAATTAGATGTTTGTCAGTGGTGCTCAGGATCTGCAAATCATTCGACATCATCCTATCGGTCATTTCCCCTTACCTCTCTCTGTTTATGTGGTAAGTAAAATTTTATGTACTGTTATGTAACAGGCAACTGCTAGCAAGTGGCTAACCATATCCCTTATGTGGCTCCGTAGAATGCATTATTCGTTTTCTGTGCCTTTCCGAATACGGATTTGCTATTCGGGCACATCCCTAGATTGTAATATCAAAAGCGGAGCCGCTCGTGGGCGTGATCACATTAAAGGTAATTAGCTCAGACGAGAAAAACTGGACATTGCGTTGGTTTCATATGGATTACTTTATCACAGAATATTTGTTTTCGACATGACTTACTTTGTTTAAAAGTAGATACTTCAAGCTTTCTATAGATATATATCTCATGTCTGTGTGTCAAGTATTTGCTGAGTTTTGGTTCATTTTTGTGATGCGTTTCAAAATGAAGATCACAGAGACCGAGGCAGCACAAAGCACACCCTGTGTGCTTTCTTTATTCTACAAAAGCACAAAGTTTTGTAGTTATTATAAGTGTATACAAATAAAAATAGATTCGAATGATGTATTGCTCTTATCTGTATGATCAAAAATGATGGAGTGATTTAAGTTCCTTTAGGGGTTATCAGGAAGAAATGCCACAAAATACGATGGTGCATTTGTCGACGCCAGAAGGTTAATGAATGACTCAATGACTCACTCATGCAGTGACTTGCTGCCACCTACTGGTGATTTTAGGTGTATATTTACAGTATATTTTCCTTCAAAAGATTTGGAAGCCAGCTGTCCGTGGCACTCCTAAACCTGCCAAAGTACCAGCACAATAACACACTTAGTAAAATTATCGTCTAATGATCGTTGTCGAAAAAATTCCAGAAAATAACGAGAGATCATTTTTTGTCATTATCGCACATTCCCAATGTCTACTTAAGTTTTTTTTAGAGAAGCATCATTTTTCCTGTTTTTACTCAAAATAGGATGGATTGCCATTATGGAGCAGTATATATGCATGTAATGTCTGTTTCATTCACTATGGACGCCAGAGGGCGCCATCGCCCAGAAACTCCACATATGCACATATGCACATATGCAGAAGTAATAGAACTGATGACGTTACAGGAAATCCCTAATATGGACAAAGGCATCCAGCTATAGCTGTTACTGAATAAAAAGATAGCAAAAGGAAGTTTATCTCAAACATTTGACAGATGTTGCAGAGTAAAATCACGTTATAATGTTCTCTTTTGTTGGACAGCAGGTTTAGAAACACTTCTCATTGCAATTCATTACAAGGGAAGATATTTGGCATATGTTGCTTTTTCAAATGCATGTTATAAGCGGGGAGGCATCTCATCATCTCTGAGCATAGACTCACAGGCACACAAATGGAGCCAGTTTGGAGAGAAATAAACAGAAGTTATGCAAAACCGAAAAAAAGAAAAAACGTAATTCACAAGTGTGTATTGTACGGTGCCCGGGAGGGGCCGTCTTCGGTTCACTTGGTTTTGTCGTGGCCACGAGATATTAATTTGTGGGAACGTCATATTAACTTGTGGGAAAGTGATATTATGTCGTGGCCACAAGATCATTTTGTCTCGAGATGTTATGTTGAGGGAACAACATCGATTTCTCGTGGCCACGACTTCTTATGTTGAGGGAACGACATATTTTTCTCGTGGCCAGTTTAATGCATAAACAAAATACGTGACCATAGCAACCCGGTATTATCAGAGATGGATAAAACATTTTTATTAACATTAAACATTTCATTTAATATTTGTATATATTTCTCCTTCTTCTTCTTCTTATTATTATTATGATATATTAACTTGTTAGGGCTATATTTTTATATTTATTTCATATAAATATAATATTTTATTATTTCCCCTTTCAATGTGTATCGCTTTACCTAATCAACGTTCTGTATAACTATGCTATTAGCTACCATATATATTGCAAATACTGTAAACGCCTGACAATTATGCCAATACTTTATGATTGTAGGCTATTTATGCCAGTGCGTGATAATAAATGAGTGTGTTGTGTTTTCATTTACAAATGAAACTACGTGAATGATTCATTCCTCAATGAAACACTAGGCAGTAGGCTATAATATTAATAGTTGTTAATTCGCAGAAAAAAAAAGAAATATGTTAAATTCGACCTTTAAACTGCATTTCCAATAGGCTATAAATTCCAGTCAGCATAATCAAAGCTTTATGTCGAGAATTTACAGTAGGCTTATTTACAAAACTGGTCAGAAAGTTATGTAAAGAGATCGAAATGAAGGGAAAAAACAAATATAAAAATATAATAATAAGCTAATAATAATAACAATGATGATAATAATAGCTAATAATAATATACAAATATTACAGAAAAAGACGATCAGTTAATGGACACACACAGCTAGCAAGACTGTCGGATGGATAAAAATGTTTTCTTGTAGGTCTTTTATGTACTTTATGTAACATTTGTGATAAACTTAATTTGAATGCTGGTTACATCGCATGTTCCCTCAACATAACATCTCGAGGCCACGACATAAGGATGTCGTTACCTCGACAAAACGATCTCGTGGCCACGACATAATATCACATTCCCACAAGTTAATATGACGTTCCCACGAATTAATATCTTGTGGCCACGACAAAACTAAGTGAACCCAAAGACGGCCCCTCCCGGGCACCGGAATATTATATTGATCAATATTATATTGAGAATTGTGGCATCCCTACAATATATGATATTAAAAATAAAATGAATAAAATACCAATATAATTTCTCTATTAACTCATTTACTCAATTGTACATGAATAAAAATACTTACTTGAAAGAGCTGATGTTTGAGACTCAGTTGAAGGAGAGCTTGTAGTGGCATGGGCTATTGGGATATTTAGATGTATGAAGAAAAAAGTAGATTTTTTGCATACAGTTACATTTTATACTGCGAGAATTGTTGTTAAAATACAAGAAATTGCTGTAAACTGTATGAATACAATTTTGTCTTATTACTATTTCCTATTTCCAAATGTAAATTTAAACGGTAGATCCTGATGTTTGATACTTGGGATTTGACATGAAATATGCACAGTTATTATTACAATACACCACGTTAACAATAAAAATGAATACAACACAGATATAATTTTTCTATTAACACTTTTACTCAGATGTCCATGCATTAAAATACTCACTTGATGTTTCAGCCTCAGTTGAAGGAGAGCTTGTAGTGGCAAGGGCTGCTGTGACATCTTGATGTTTGAAGAAAAAAAAGTAGATTTTTTGCATACAATCAAATTTTACTACAAGAATTGTTGTTAAAACACATTAAATTGCTGTAATGTATTAATATTATTTTGTATTATTACTATTTCCTATTTCCCAATGTAAATTTTAACATGTAAATGCTGATGTTTAATACTTGGGATTTGACAAGAAATATGCAGTTATTATTACAATTTACAACATTTACAATAAAATACAGATAAAGTTTTCCAATTACCACATAATTGTCTATGAATGAAAATACTCACTTGTAATATATATATATATATATATATATATATATATAAAATTTAAGTAATATTCATTGACATGCTTAAAAGAAAATGTCCGAATGTAATGAAGTTATGTATTGTAAGAATTATTAATTGAACAATATATGACTACCTGAAAACAGCACAAATTTAATTTTCCCAGTTGCAATGTCATAACTGTCATAAATTATGTAGGCGATAGGGAACGATTCAGACAATGTAAATATGCTTTCAACTGGGGCAAATGAGGTCTGGTTTCACCTTGTGTCAAGCAAACCGCGGCAGCGCTCACAGTCTGATCTGGACTTTGGTTCCAATCCAGAGACAGCTATAAGTGTTTACACAATCGTTCCATGAATAATACTCACTTGTGGGAGATGTTTGAGGAGACGCTTCTAATGAAAAAATGCTTGAAGTGGTAGGGAGTGATGTGCTATCTGGACATATGAAGAAATAGAAATTTAATAAATAGTCATTGCTGACAAGCTCACAAGGGCATCTGTTCAATTACGTTTTGTATCACAATATATTGTTGATAAAACAATAACATATTATATTACAGGATATAACCATATTAACTGGTGGGACTCTGATGTTTGAAACTCAGGATGTGACTTTAAATGTCAGTGCTAACCTGTAGTAGAATATGCATTCAACCCCTGAGGAGAGAAGCAAAGTGCAATAATTAATAGAGATGAAAATTCAAGTAATGAAAGTCTACATCACAAAGATGACTTAAAACTTGACTTTAATTAACAGTCGACTTCAGACTTGAATTGCACTTAAATCCAGACTTAAGTGACAAATGACAGCAAAGTCAAACATATTTTTCTAGATACCGCCATTTTGTGAGGTCATTTACTCCTGAATTTATCAACACGACATTATGAATTAATTTAACGTACTAATTTGCACAATATAAACCAATTAACGACAAAAGCAGGTACAGCATATGAAAATCACACGACCTCAGTTTTAAAGGCCTCTTATTTATCTGTAAAATCTGGGCCATGAGCTTCAGAAACACTTCCACACATTCACTCTGAAATATTAAGTATTTATGTACCATACAGAAACTCTGATTGGTCCGTTTTTAAACAAAATATTGTGACTGGTCAATCTTCACCGGTGGTGAGAAAAGAGACACTATTAGACGTCTTTTAATTTCTAATACACAGCAACAAAAAGCTGATAATAATAACTACACAATATTATTTATAATAAGTATATACTGGTGCATCTCAATAAATTAGAATGTCGTGGAAAAGTTCATTTATTTCAGTAATTCAACTCAAATTGTGAAACTCGTGTATTAAATAAATTCAATGCACACAGACCGAAGTAGTATAAGACTTTGGTTTTTTTAATTGTGATGATTTTGGTTCACATTTAACAAAAACCCACCAATTCACTATCTCAACTAATTAGAATATGGTGACATGCCAATCAGCAAACTGTATATATTAAAAATAAAACAATAATTTTGTTACATGAAAAAAAGGGCAAATACCTGACGAAATCTGTAATTTATCTAACAATTGGAATTTATGATAAGATGATCATTTGAGCTTTCTTGTGATGCTTTTGTGTAATGTTTTGTGTAGGACTAAATCTTTTTGCAAAAGCACACATTTAATTCATCTGGCTATGTTGTCAAGTTTTTATTATATTTACCTAACTGTAAACCGCTGTCATTTCATGGCTAAAATGAGATCAAATACACTGCTTTACCACTAGATAGAGACATTGTTTTTTTTGTCTTTGTTAAACCACTCATGTAAACAAGAACATGCAAAATGCTTAGTTATTACAGATTAAATGCTTATCACAATTATATCTGTTTTAGAGTTGACATGACAGTGAATTTTATGTTGTGAATGCTTTCATGCATTTTTCTAAGCAGTTTGCTGACATCAGAATGAGATACAGAGAAGTACTGCTCAAAAGGATGTTCAGGAGAAGTATTACATACAATAAACCCAACGAAACTCATTTCATTAAAAACATGGAAACTGAGTTCTTCCCTCTCAGCTTTAGAGTACAAACACTGACACGCTCTTTGCCGAATATCAAAGGTAAAACTTCAATTGAGTAATGACATCACCGAACCAACTTCCTTGTCACTAACAAAGAGCCTGTTAAATTACTGAGAAAAACTCTGAGGGAAACTTTCCAAAAACTACCCACTATAGCAATTAAATATTTACTATACTTTTAAATATAAAACCATAATAATCTATTGCCATCAAGCAGCTTTACTTTAAAATCAAAATGGCAAAGCAAGTCCACACAAAGTAGAAGAAAAAAAACTCATTTGAAGTAAAAAAAAAAAAAAAAAAAAAACATGAGATAATGGCTATTCTTAATATTAATCTATAATCAGCTGGGCTTTTGGCACTTAAGGGTCAGGAAGAACTGCACCCAAAGCACAAAGTTGCCATTTCCCATCATGCCCCTCCACTCCTCACCATTCACAATGCAATTTCTATATTTTCCTGCCTGACCTCCACCCAAGGTCACAGATTGGCAGTTTATAATGGTGCTTTTATGTATAAGTGTGTGTGTGTGTGTGTGTGTGTGTGTGTATCGATATATAGATATATATATATATATAT
Source organism: Spinibarbus caldwelli (assembly GCA_039654775.1). NCBI lineage: Eukaryota > Metazoa > Chordata > Actinopteri > Cypriniformes > Cyprinidae > Spinibarbus > Spinibarbus caldwelli. Next base: position 19,166,210 of record CM077265.1, on the reverse strand, counting down.
ATGTATGTGTATATACACTGCCGTTTAAAAGTTTGGGACAAGTAAGACTTGTAAAGTTTTTTTGAAAAAGTCTCTTATGCTTATCAAGGCTACATTTATTTGATCAAAAATACAGAAAAAAAACAGTAAATATTGTGAAATGTTATTACAAAATAAAATAATGATTTCTATTTTAATATACTTTAAAATCAAATTTATTCCTGTGATGCAAAGCTGAATTTTCATCAGCCATTACTCCAGTCTTAAGTGTCACATGATCCTTCTCAAATCATTCTAATATGCTGATTCATTATTAGAACTGGCAACAGTCGTGCTGCCATTGTTTTCTTTGAAGAATAAAAAGTTAAAAAGAACAGCATTTATTCACAATATAAATCTTTTCTAACAATATACGTTTTTGCTATCACTTTTCATCAATTTAACACATCCTTGCTGAATAAACGTATTAATTTCTTTCAAAAAAAAGAAAGAATAAAAATTTACTGACCCCAAACTTTTGAACAGTATTGTATATTGTTAGAAAAGATTTCTGTTTTAAATAAATGCTGTTCTTTTTAACTTTTTATTCATCAAAGAATCCTGAAAAAAGTATCACAGGTTCCAAAAAAATATTAAGCAGCACAACTTTCCAGCACTGATAATAAATCAGCATATTGATTTCTGAAGGACCATTTGACACTGAATATGAAGTAATAATGCTGAAAATTTAGCCTTGATCACAGGAATAAATTGGATTTTAATGTATATTAAAATAGAAAAACTTTATCTTACATCGTAATAATATTTCACAATATTAATTTTTTTTCTGTATTTTTGATCAAATAAACACAGCGTTAAAGGGATACTCCACCCCAAAATGAAAATTTTGTCATTAATCACTTACCCCCATGTCGTTCCAAACCCATAAAAGCTTCGTTCGTCCTCAGAACACAATTTAAGATATTTTGGATGAAAACTTGGAGGCTTGTGACTGTCCCATTGACTGCCAAGTAAATTGCACTGTCAAGGCACAGAAAAGTATAAAAAACATCGTCAAAATAGTCCATCTGCCATCAGTGGTTCAATCTGAATTTTATGAAGCGACGAGAATACCTTTTGTACGCAAAGAAAATAAAAATAACGACATTGTGCGTACGCTATTCTCTGTCATCAGTAACACATGGATACACTGTTTCAGTTCAAATCAAAGAGTAAATAAACGTACAATATGTATCCATGCGTTACTAAAGACAGACAATAGTGTACGTACTTTGCGTATATCGGATGCTCTACAAAATGGCGCTACGCTGACACAGAGAGACAGAGAGGAGACGAATTGTTGTATAAATGTCGTTATTTTTATTTTCTGTTTTCTGCATACAAAAAGTATTCTCGTCGCTTCATAAAATTCAGATTGAACCACTGATGGTAGATGGACTATTTTGACGATGTTTTTTTATACTTTTCTGTGACAGTGCAATTTACTTGGCAGTCAATGGGACAGTCACAAGCCTCCCAGTTTTCATTCAAAATATCTTAAATTGTTTTCCGAAGACGAACGAAGCTTTTACAGGTTTGGAACGACATGGGGGTAAGTGATTAATGACAAAATTTTCATTTTGGGGTGGAGTATCCCTTTAATGAGCATAAATACGGAAGTTCTAAGAGGCCACGCATTATTATTTTTTCCTTCTTGTTTTCTTGTGATTACGACTTAATTTTATCGACGTAACACAAATGAGGTCTGGTTTCACCTTGTGTCAAGCAAACCGCGGCAGCGCTCACAGTCTGATCCGGACTTTGGCTCCAATCCAGAGACGCGATCGCACAGAGCGGATCATATGCGCGAGTCGGCATATATTAAACACTTTTAAAACTACACAGTCTCAGCATGATTATGATCACTATTTTGTTTTAGTAAGAGTTTCATATTGAATCTAGGGGGTAATCTATTAGATTGTGCCTGTCAAATGCGGCTTTACCAAGCTCAACAGCTCTGGCCTGAGCAGATATAAACAAAACGCTATTGGCTATTTTAAAAAGGGGGCGGGGATTCTCGATATGTCCCGCCCTGTCTTCCTGTTTCAGTTGAAATTATGTCACCACATAGAATAACGATGCGTGTTTCAAGGCACTTCAGGGGACATTTAACAAAGCCATTAGAAGGCAAGCCTGCAACCATTACACGAAAAAGCATAACGGCTAAAGCTAACGTTTCCGGTCTGGCAGTACGTGGGAAAGGAGACCAGAGGCCGTTTTCTTTAATGGATGTCAATGGAGGAGAGGCTTCACTACGCTGAATAAACAGCTTTTTAGAGGATACAGCTCATCATTTATTGAATCGACAGCCTATCTGCTAATCTACATGTTTTACATTAAAGAATACTTTTGGATTGAACTATTTTTAGAGTTTACCACGAAAAAAATGCTGTTTTATAAGAGAAGTCACTGACTTTTTGTGACAGGTGAGATTTAGCTTACGGCACTTCCCATTCACTCCTATGGTATCCGTAAACGGCGACTGAGTGTCGTACAACTCTGACTGAAATTCAATGACGTCAAGGCTGTAATGTGATTGGTTATTAAGGCACACATGATCAAAGTTGACCGTTACGCTTTCTCCAATAGTAAGCAATACAGACCCTCTCATCTCCCTATAGTAAGAAAATCTCTGACCTTTAAGCCACGTTAAGCGTTTTAGAATGTCCCCATCAAGGTTGCGTTTGTTACTATAGCAACAGTAGACTCACGATGCATCGTGTTTTAAAAATCAAACAATCATTGTTAAAAGAACCGCTTTTTTATGTCAAGATCACAAGAAAATTAAGTCGTAATAATGAGAAAACAACTTGTGTTATGTCAAGAAAATCAAGTCATAATCACAAGAAAACTATAATATATAGTTTATATATATATTTATATATATATATGTGTGTGTGTATATATATATATATATATATATATACACAGTGGTGCATATATATATATACAGTGGTGTGAAAAATTGTTCGACTCCTTCCTGATTTTTTATTTTTTTGCATGTTTGTCACACTTTAATGTTTCAGATCATTGGCTTTCAAACGCTTTCAAACTATCTTTCACACCACTGTATGTGTGTGTGTATATATATATATGAAAGTGAAAGTCGTGACGTATTGTCAAGTATGGTGACCCATACTCGAAATTGGTGCTCTGCATTTAACCCATCCAAGTGCACACACACAGCAGTGAATAGTGAACAAACGCACACACACACCGTGAACACACACCCGGAGCAGTGGGCAGTGGGGTTCGATGCCTTGCTCAAGGGCACCTCAGTCATGGTATCGAAGACAGAGAGAGTGCTGTTCATTCACAATCCCCACCTTCAATTCCTGCCGGTGTGAGAATCGAACCGGCAACCTTCAGGTTACTAGCCCAACTCTCTAACCATTAGGCCACGACTTCCCCCAAAAAAAAAAAAAATATATATATATATATATATATATTCATTTAGCACAGCGTAGCAGATCTATTCCGACAAGACCAAATACATTAACACTGTCATATCGATAACCATGCTAAAATGTTCAGAGAGTTGTCATGACTGAAATAGGGTTTTGGAACCAAACTCTTCATACACACCATATATATGGTGTGTATGAAGAGTTTGCTTCCAAAACCCTATTTCAGTCATGACAACTCTCTGAACATTTTAGCCAAACTCTTCATACACACCATATATATATATATATATATATATATATATATATATATATATATATATATATATATATATATATATATATATATATATATGGTGTGTATGAAGAGTTTGCTTCCAAAACCCTATTTCAGTCATGACAACTCTCTGAACATTTTAGCATGGTTATCGATATGACAGTGTTAATGTATTTGGTCTTGTCGGAATAGATCTGCTACGCTGTGCTGAATTGCTGCTGCTGTTGGTTATTGCTGTAGTTGTAGATTGCTGCTGCTGCAAGCAAGTACAGGAACTTGCTACTGCCAATGCAAATGGCGATATGGTGCCGTGAGTATTTAAGACATACTGCTGCTGCACAATACTGCATTTAAAATAACCTGTAGCAGATCTATACAGGTGGAGCTGGGGAAGGTGGAGGGTTTCAGAGAAACTCTGAAAGTACGCTGCAGGAATCTCAGGTGAATGCTAGCCAGCCTTATAAATGCTTGGCAGTAAGCTCATTGGCTGCATATGCAGCATGAACCAATCAGCTTGTGCCAAATCGTTTAACTCTCTGAATATCATCAGTTACGTTAACAACCCGTCAACCTGCGCCATCTAGAGTTTCATGGCTAAACTATACATAAATCCATTTTGATTAATTTGAGTAAAAATGTTTTACCATTTTTACCAATTTTACCATTTTTAAGTAAAAATTCTTTACCAAGAAAGTGGCAAGATGAAAACCACTATTTTCTGTTTCAAACTTTCACATAGCATCTTTAAGTTATAATAACATTAAAAATTCAAATCCAGATTTTGATTTTCAAAGATTTATTATAAAAACTGATTATTTTTTCCCAAAATGCAATAAATCCATTGAATCAATATAAAAGTTATTTTTCATATTGACACTGTTGAAAATACACAACAAAGTAAGCTGATCCACATATGACAGCCTCTGAACTTGGTAAATACTAATCTTATTAATAGCTTACGTTTCTTCCCCACTGCAGAAACCACCACAAGTTCATCAATGCCGTCAAAATTATTAATTTTTTTTAGGGCTGCATGATAAATTGCATGCGATTGTCATGCGCATCTCGTCATCTCGTCCCTATCTGTCGGACATTTCGAGTTACGTCGTGACGACATAAGGGGTTTACCTGAGAGCCCCAATCCGCTCTGACTTTAAGAGAAAATGCCAATGAAATTTGGATAGTGTATTTTGCATGCCTGAGCCACTCCCCATGCATACGGGTATAAATAGGCGACAGGTGCATCCACTCATTCAGATTTTTGCTTCGGAGCCGAGTGGGTGAATGACTTTTCTCCACAAAGCCTTTCCGTTCCTGGCTGGAAGAAAGAAGCTGTTCCTGGTTGGCATTACGGCACAGACAGCAGTGTCCCTATTGATTCAGCAATTCCCCTGGGTGCTTCAACTAAAAGAGCAGTTTCTCACCACAGACGGCTCGCGTCTTTTTAAAGATGCCGTTCCGTCCGTGTTCTCTTGGTTGCGGTCGTTACCTGTCCTCTGTGGACGGTCACGAGCATTGTCGTCTCAGTGTCTGGGCATCCAGCATGCTGAGGCTGCATTCGTGGATGACTCATGCGTCCACTGTGGGCGTATGAGCATGGCATCGCTGTGATCTCACCTCTCTCTTCTGAAGAAAGAGGCACTCTCTGCCGCTATCCGTCCCCGTTTCTCTGTCACGAGCAGAGGACCGCCGGCTGGTGCTCTGGGAGATCTGAGGGTTACAGTGAGAGCTTCTCCGCCAGGTCCGTCCCCGCAGACCTCTCACTCCTCCCGCAGCGATTGTCCCGTTCTGTACCCGAGTGATTTCACTGGTCCCGCTCGTGACGGTCCCAGCAATTCATTTGTTGCGCCGCCAGAGGATCGGATGTCAATCGCAGCATCGGGGGATGGGCTTTCGTCCTACGAGGATGAAGATTCGGCAGGGCTGCCCTCCTAGAGTGTTGCAGCCGCTGCCGAATCGGACCCGGAGTTGACGGCCATGCTTGCCCGGGCAGCCGCGAGTATCGGGCTGGAGGTCTACAGACCACCCAGTCCCAAGCCCTCGCGACTGCATGATTGGTTTCTGGGGCGGGGCGGGGCGCGGCTCACAACCACTTTCTGCTCCAGTGCCTTTCTTCCCGAAGGTGAATGAGGAGCTGACAAAGTCATGGACGGCCACTTTTTCGGCCAGAAGCTGATCGTCTCCTTCCTCCGTCCTCACTACCCTCGATGGCAGGGCGGCCAGGGGGTACGTCGATATTCCCCAGGTGGAGAGAGCGGTTGCGGTGCACTTGTGCCCGCAAAATGCCACCACTTGGAGGAATCCTGCCGCCTCTGCCCTGTATGCCATGACTATCCTACAAGTACACCAAGCCAAGGCATTCAAAGAATTGCATGAAGGTAGTACCGACCCGAGGTTGACGCAGCAGCTGCGCTCGGTGACTGACTTCGCCCTACGGGCGACGAAAGTCACGGCGCAGTCCCTCGGGAAGGGCGATGTCCACACTAGTGGCCCAAGAGCGCCATCTCTGGCTCAACCTGGTAGAGATGAGAGATGTCGACAAAGCACGCTTTCTTGATGCTCCCATCTCCCAGGCTGGGCTGTTCGGTGACACTGTCGAGGACTTTGCCCAGCAGTTCTAGGCAGTGCAGCAGCAGACTGAGGCCATCCAGCACATCCTGCCCCGGCGTGATGTACCAGCCACCGCTCCGTCATGAGGCAGACCTCAGTTTGCATGTCGGCATCAGCGCCCTCCTGCATCCTCCAGAGCTGCTCCGCCCCGTGCTGAAGCAACACCTAGGCCGGCGTGTCGAGCCTCTCGCAGGAGTGCGGCGCCCCCCGTGTCACAGCCGGCCCCCAAGTCGTCCAAGACACAGGCAACCCGGAAATGTGGGGAGCTGCTCTTTCTCAGGAGACGGCGAGGACAGCGCCGCTTCTTCCCCCGGAGGAGGGCCGGGGGGAGAATCCTGTGTTTTGTTTTCTTTCTGGCTCAAAGGCCAGAGGTACCCACGTTTTCAATAAAAGAGCATTTTCCCTTTCCTCCGGGTTCTCAGGCTCGCGGGCTGACATTGAGCGACACGCTGCATCCTCACTCTCACCCACGACGCCCCCTTTTGCCAGTAGCCAAGAGGCTGCGGTTAGGAGACACGATGCCTCTCCACGCATCTCTGGCCAGTCCCTCTGGGGACTCGGGGAGTTCTGCTGTGATGAGTCAGAACGCAATGCCTTCTGTGCCATCCACCTCGACTCCCCTGCGTTGCACCACTCGCACGGAGTTTGGGGGCGTGGCTTGCGCTGCCCAATCCGTCCCGTTGGCTCATTCGCACAATCCGACTCGGCTATGCGATTCAGTTCGTCAGGCGACCTCCCAAGTTCAACGGCATTCTCAAGACTTCGGTGGCAGTCCGAGACACTCCTGTCTTGTGCAAGGAGATTGCTGTCCTCCTGGCAAAGAATGCAATCGAGCCGGTCCATCCTGCTGAGATGAAGCAGGGGTTTTACAGCCCTTACTTCATCGTACCCAAGAAAGGCGGTGGCCTTCGGCCAATCCTGGATCTGCGAGTCTTGAATTGGGCCCTTCACAAGCTCCCATTCAAGATGTTGACGCAGAAGCGCATCATCAGATGCATCCAGCCCAAGGATTGGTTTGCAACGGTTGACCTGAAGGATGCTTACTTACATGTCTCGATTCTCCCTCGACACAGGCCGTTCCTACGGTTTGCGTTCGAGGGTCGGGCATGGCAGTACAGGGTCCTCCCCTTTGGGCTCTCCCTGGCCCCCGCATCTTTACGAAAGTCACGGATGGTACCCTTGCCCTATTATGAGAAGCGGCCCTCAGGATCCTCAACTTGATGACTGGCTCATCATGGCCTGGTCACAAGAGCAGTTGTGCGTTCACAGGGACCTGGTGCTCCGGCATCTCAGCCAGTTGGGCTTCGGTTCAACTGGGAAAAGAGCAAGCTCTCCCCTGTGCAGAGAATCTCTTTTCTCAGTATGGAGTTAGACTTGGTGAGTATGATGGCACGTCTCACCAACGAGCGCACCCAGTCAGTGCTGAACTGCCTGAGTTCCTTCAGAGGCAGGACAGTGGTACCCCTGAAACAATTTCAGAGGCTCCTGGGGCATATGGCATCCGCCGCCGGAGTCACGCAGCTCGGGTTGCTTCATATGAGACCACTTCATCAGTGGTTACACTCCCGAGTCCCGAGACAGGCATGGCGCCACGGTACACATCGGGTGGCCATCACGCCGATGTGTCACCGCTCATTCAGCCCCTGGTCAGACCTTGCTTTTCTACGGGCCAGGATGCCCTTAGAACAAGTGTACTGGCATGCTGTTGTCATGACAGGTGCCTCCAGTACGGGCTGGGGAGCTACATGCAACAGGCAGGCAGCCTCGGGTCTCTGGACAGGGCCTCGACTGCTTTGCTACATCAACTGCCTAGAGCTGTTGGCAGTGCACCTGGCCTTGCGGCAGTTCTGGCCACTGCTGCAGGATAAGCACGTTGGTCTGCACGGACAACACTGCGGCTGTCTCGTACATCAGCCGGCAGGGAGGTCTACGATCACGTCGCATGTCACAGCTCGCCCGCAATCTCCTCCACTGGAGTCAGACGCGGCTGAAGTTGCTGCGCACCGTCCATATCCCGGTGAAGCTCAATCGTGCAGCCGACGCGCTCTCACGACAGCTCACGTTCCCCAGAGAATGGCGACTCCATCCCGAGAGGATTTGGCTCATCTGGAGTCGATTCGGGGAAGCCCAGGTAGACCTGTTTCCTTCCCACGAGTCCTCCCACTGCCAGCTGGCAAAGATGCGCTGGCACACAGCTGGCCTCGGGCTCTTCGCAAGTATGAGTTTCCCCCAGTGAACCTTCTCGCACAGACATTGTGCAGGGTCAGGGAGGACGAGGAGCAGGTCTTTCTGGTTGCACCTTACTAGCCCACCAGGACCTGGTTTTCGGAACTCATGCTCCTCGCGACAGCCCCTCCCTGGTGCATCCCCCTGAGACAGGATTTGCTCTCTCAGGGGCTCGGCACCATTTGGCACCCACATCCAGATCTTTGGAACCTCCATGTGTGGCTCCTGGACGGGATGCGGCAGACTTAAGTGATCTGCCACCAGCGGTGGTTAACACGATCACTCAGGCTAGAGCTCCTTCTACGAGGCAAGCTTATGCTCTGAAGTGGAGTCTATTCGTGAGCTGATGTTCTTCTCGCAGAGAAGACCCCCGAAGATGCCCGATTAGTGTCGTGCTTTATTTCCTGCAGTAGAGGTTGGAGAGTAGGCTGTCACCCTCCACCTTGAAGGTATACGTTGGTGCTATTGCAGCACATCATGATGCAGTGGATGGCCGGTCCCTAGGTGAGTATGATCTGATCGTTAGGTTCCTGAGGGGTGCCAGGAGGTTAAATCCTCCTAGGTCACCCCTGGTGCCCTCCTGGGATCTCTCTGTTGTCCTGGCTGGACTTCAGAGGGGTCCCTTTGAACCACTGGATTCAGTTGAGCTTAAGTTCCTGTCTGCTAAGACAGTGCTCTTGACCACGCTCACTTCCATCAAGAGGGTCGGGGACCTCCAAGCATTTTCAGTGAGCGAAGAGTGGCTTGTGTTTGGGCCAGCCTACTCTCAAGTTGTCCTGAGACCCCGACCTGGATACGTGCCTAAGGTTCCCACCACTCCCTTCCAAGATCAGGTGGTGAACCTGCAAGTGCTGCCATCAGGGGAGGCAGATCCAGCCTTGGCGTTGCTGTGTCCCGTAAGAGTGCTGCGCATATACGTGGACCGCACCCAGAGTTTCAGAAGCTTTGAGCAGCAATTTGTCTGCTACGGCGGTCAGCAGAAAGGGAAGGCTGTCTCCAAGCAGAGGTTGGCCCACTGGATAGTGGATGCCATCGCCTTGGCATACCAATCCCAAGGTGAGCCGTGCCCCCTGGTGGTGAGGGAGTGTTGCTTCCTCCCATGCGTTGGCGCACAGCGCATCTCTAGCAGACATCTGTAGAGCTGCGGGCTGGGCAACACCGAACACCTTCGCGAGATTTTACAGTCTCTGCGTTGAGCCAGTTTCTTCCCATGTGTTGGGTAACAGGTAATTGGCGGGAAGAGCTGGCCGGTGTCACGCTTGCTGTGCCATTCCCCCTCACCCGGGGATGCGAGCGCCTTTTCTCCTCCTCCAGTAAGTTTCCTGGATGGTGAAACCTGGTTGAGCTTCCTCCAGCACCCCCCCCCGGCAGTCAGACTTGGCGGAGCAGTCTGATGCCAGGCCCAGTATTGGTGTTAGCATGCCAGTCAGCCCCTATACTGGGCTAGGTGTCCATATGGTTTGATTCCCTGTGGGCGATTCCATATGTGTATTCTTCCACGGTAAGGTTTCCCTCTCAGTGAACCTGTGTCTTCCCTTTGATAGACCACTCTGTCAGTCTCTGTTGGCAGTCATTCTATCCCTACTCTCAGGTAGGACCCATTCCATATGTAGTACTGCCCCAGGCCTGAGTCAGTCCATATTAGTGTCTCCACGTTACCTCACTACGGGAAGGATGTGGTCTCTGTAGCGCCCTTCTCCGGAAGGCTCACTTCCCCATTGTTACTGCCAAGCTGTAAACAACAAACAGGAAAAGCGTGAAGCACCTTTCACGAAGGCCGAAATCCCTTCTCTTAAGAAAAGATTTTCTGGGCTAGGAACAGCGGCATGGCTATCCCCAGCAGCAATGTACTCACCTTTTGGACCCTGCGGGCGCCAAGGTCGGCGAATTTGTGCTGGGGCATTGAGAAGGTTACGACCTTTGCGTAGCATTTGTCTGACACGCGGCTGCTTGTCAGCATTTGCAATGCCACAGGGTTGTGACGGGGTTTAGGTTGTGGTGCTTTCCATGGATCCCCATGACGTCACAACATAACTCGAAGTGACTGACAGATAGGGAACATCTTGGTTACGTACATAACCCTTGTTCCCTGATGGAGGGAACGGAGAAGTTATGTCCCCATGCCACAACCTCGAACCATCGCTGGTTGCCAGTGACACGTTCTCGGCTCCTCAGCGTAAAACCTGAATGAGTGGATGCTGTTTCCTATTTATACCCGTATGCAAAGGGAGTGGCTCGGGCATGCAAAATCCGCTAGCCAAATTTCATTGGCATTTTCTCTTAAAGTCAGAGTGGATTGGGGCTCTCAAGTAAACCCCCCTATGTTGTCACGACATAACGTCTCTGTTCCCTCCATCAGGGAATGAGAGTTACATACATAGCCGAGACGTTCTGTAATTAGCAGTAAATCTCCATCACGTGCTTTCAGATGAAGGGGCATTTAATACACAGAGCCATAGATCACTGACAAGCTACGCAATATCACATTCATAATCGCAGATGAATCGCCTTCGATATTGCATGCTATGGAGATTTACTACAAATCACAGAACCGGCTTTACTGACGAGATGCGCATGACAATCGCATGCAATTTATCCTGCAGCCCTAAAAAAAATGAATAATTTTGACAGCATTGATGTACCTATGGTGGGTTCTGCGGTGGGGAAGAAACGTAAGCTATTAATAAGATTAGTATTGACCAAGTTCAGAGGCTGTCATATGTGGATCAACTTATTTTCAACAGTTTCAATATGAAAAATAGGCTAACTTTTCTATTGATTCAATGGATTTATTGCATTTTGGGAAAAAAATAGTTTGTATAATAAATCTTTGAAAATCATAATCAAAATGGATTTGTAGCATTTTGGAACCAAACTGTTCTCATATATATATATATATATATATATATATATATATATATATATATATATCACACATTGGATGAAGAGGCACAC